>JAHZNJ010001661.1:0-13398 GCA_027744475.1 Lepidocyrtus cf. sotoi NNG-2020 | reverse complement strand
AACAAATCATAAATGATAAAAAATGTTTTTTTCTTTGACTGAAGCAATTTTCAAATTGCTCGGTAAAGTAAATTTATTGTTGATATGCTTGTAAGCAGTTAAGCACCCACATGATTTGCAACTGATCAAAAGTATAATCACATCGATTACAAAATCGATGATTAAATTCGTTTCGTTGTGGTTTGCTGTGTTTTTTCATTAGTTGTTGAATTGCGTAAGGGGGTTGAAAATAAAGAGGTGATTATTTCACGGCGACATAATAGATACCTTTTACCTTTGTTTTATTGTTGGATGGATGGATGGAGCTTTTCGAGTGAATGATTTGCGTTGAGTGAGGTAACAACGCAACGAAATTACTTACAAAACAATTTAATTTTGGCATGTGACGTCTTTCTTTTCTCTTTTACAGTTGTTTGACGTGAGAGTAATGAGCCTTTTATACGAGATAAGATGAGTGATGAGCTCCGTATTTCAGACATGAAAAAAATCTTTAGCTTAAAAAGAACAACAGAAGAGAACGACCCATTTAACATTTTTACCTAAGCATTTAGTTAAATGGTTTTAGATAGTTTTAAAAAAGCGTGTGCTGTATGTCGTCTCATCTTAGCATTCCTCACCAAGCTACCCATCTAAATGACTCTCTAGAAACGAGAAAATTTATTGCTAAGAAAATCACATCATCATCATCTCTATTGGATTGATGACTGTTTTCTGTCAACGTTGCGTTGCGTCGCTGATATGCTAAGTGACTTGCCACATTGGTGGTGGTGGTGAATGGTGATGATAATGTACCTGTGAAAAAAATCACACAGGAAACAGTCGCAAGAACATTTAATGTCATTTATTAATACTGAGCTGTTGCGCATTTACATACAAAACACAAACTAACGCAACTTTTAACGCACACACTTCATTATTTTCTTTGCTCATCTCCATAACTCTGTCAACCTTGCTTATCCATCCCGCATTCCTTCGCCAATAAAAAACCTTTTTATCTTAAAATACTTTTAACACACACACTTCATTATTTTCTTTGCTCATCTCCATAACTCTGTCAACCTTGCTTATCCATCCCGCATTCCTTCGCCAATAAAAAACCTTTTTATCTTAAAATCTCTTCTTTACTTCAACGTAAAAAACGGAACTTTGTTTGTTTAGAAATTAATCCTAACACTTCCTTCGAAGTTTTATGTACGCATAATATACCTATCGCATTAAAACAAAAAGGTCGGTGTGTTTGCTTTTGCCATATTATGCAAAAAAATTTAAGCGATGAAATCTCTTCTTTAAACTAATCGCACGCATTTCCTTTCCTGACCAATTTAGGTTTTGAGAGAGAAAAGAAGAGAAGGATTTCGCTAGCAGCAGCAGCAGCATCAACACATAAGCCATCATTATTATTCTGTAATGTAGACAAAAGGCTTTATACCGTTTCTTCGTTTGTTTGTTTTATTTCAAGTTTAATTAAAATGCACATTCCTTTATGGAAAGTAGCATCAGCAGCGCGGTGAAGCTAGCTTTGCAACTTATGTGATACAATCAGCAGCAGCGGGAGGAGAAGGAAGAAAAACACGTTCGCATTCCAAGCAAATACAATCCTTCGCTCGGCAAAATATTGTTTTAATGAAATCAACCCTCGCTTGCTCTCTGCATTATTATCATACGCATAATTTTAATCCTAGAAACCTAGGCTTAAAGCTTAAACTTATGGTTTTAGTTTAATATGAATATCCAAACAAGAGACATTGAATATTTCATTTGTCGCTTCTAAATAGTCTCAAACTTTATAGGAACTAACCGAACAGAATATTATATAAAAAAGCAACATTTTCACTGCTCCTTCCTCCGTTACATTATACAACTGCGCTACCACTACTGCCAGGAAGAGTTGTAAAGTCAAAGTCAGTGAAAAGTTGAAACTTGCTTTAACAAATAGCTCGAACGGCTATGCGACAAAACCAACCCCACCACTACAAACCTTGTCTTGCTTGCATTGCATTTTAGGAAGGAAGTGGTGAATAAGAACAGAAGGATAAAATATTATGGAAGGTAGTATAGAGAGAGAAATAGTTGGATAATATATTTGGAATGGAAAAAGAGAAAGAGAAAACAGCAACAACAAAACGGTAGCAAACAGGCAAAGAAAGCATAATACAGTTAGAATAAAGCATAATGATGGAGAATAAGAAGGAAACATGTTTTATACTTTCAATTCATACATTTATAATAATAATGCGATGTGATATGCATCGAGAGAGAGAGATATTATATTACGTAATATTGAGCGCATTTATGGAATGAATGCATCCAGGGCAAAGCCAAACAACGACATGTAAATATTATACAAAATCGATGCAAAAACTCTTCCTGCCAAACATTACTGTTTGGCTGTGTTTCTCTTTCTCTCTCTGAAAACATATTTTTTGGAGACGGAGACTAACAACGAGAAATTATATATGAATATTTATTATTGCATATTCATATTGTAATATGCTAGTTAGGCTTTCAGTAGGATTTGTGTAATAATAATAAAAAATAACCCAAATTCTGGATTTAACCCGAAATGTTATTGGCGGACTAGACGAAAACGGAAAAGAAAACAGACACAAAACAGAGCAGTAGCAACAGCAAACAACAGCAGTTTCATTTTTATTTCTCCGTGATGCAATATGAAAAGGAAAAAAAGGTAGTATGCAATGCAGTAGTAGAATTAAAGCAATAGTGAAAGTGAAACCGCCATATAGCCATACCAGTAACAGTTACAATAAAAATGAACGAAAAATATTACTACCATTGTTGGATTTTCCTCCAGTAATATAATATTCATGTGGATTCCTCTATAAAAAAGGATCCCAACTCAACATAATGCTAAAAAATTTGCGTAAAACGTACAATACTATAGTTATGTGGGTACATAAAGGTAGGAAAAAGTAGGATAAACAGATAGCAGGCAGCAAGTTTTGCAAATATTTGTAAATCATGCAGAATAACTACAGAAATGAAAGAGAAAGAAAAAAGCCTTAAGCAGTTTAGTTCACGAGCGGAGCGATGCGATCCTCTTTTTTCTCTATTGTCCTTACTCTTACTCCATACCTTTTCTTTTTCTTGCCTAATTTTATTCAAGCGTTGTTGTGGGATGCTCTGCTTCAGCTCATGTTCCAGAAGAACAAAAGCTCCAAAACAACAATAGGAAGAAAACTATAACTGGCAAGCAGAAGCAATGTAAATGTAAAGAATAGAACTCGAGCTCGACGCTGCTTCTTTCTGTTCTCGTAGAGTAAGTCAATAGTGAAAGGAATTCTACTTTTTACAAACTCTCCCCATTTTACTACCTGATTCACAACACTTGCTTCATCCATGTTCTTTTTAATATTGTATTTTTTTCTTTGGAGGTAGAATATTTTTTTTTTGAAGAAAAAACCATTTTTTATAGTTTTAAGCAGTGTTTTATACTCCCCATAATAAACACCACCAATTAACCAGCAAAAAATGTGAAAACAACCGAGAAGGAGGAGAGGCAGACATTCATTAGTGGCAAAGAAAAAAACTCTCTGAAACCAAGTATTTAACTTTAAACAACGTAACATATATTTATACCTTAAAGCTAAAAGTTGTGACGTTGTGAATGAATTGCTTGGTTGGAGAAGAGGAGAAAGAGGCGACGATTTACGACCTTTCGTACCTATTTTACAATTCAAGTTGTTCTATGTCTGCACTCTTATTACTTTGTTATGTTATCATCATCAAGTAACGAAGAACAAAACTAACAGTTTTCTTCGTACAAGGATGCGAGGGAAAGAGCAGCACGTTGTTTAGTTTAAACCACGCACGATGATGATCATCATCATGATGATGTTAAGGATGATAATAGCTTTTGTATTTAATGATAAAGTGTACAAACATATAACTTACCTAAAACGTGCAATATACTTACTTACTCGCACCACCACCACCATTTCACCACCACGAATGACTAAAGCTTATTAAGTACGTTTACGTTTATTATTGAGTGAATGCATTTTCGCGAGTTGACACACTGTCGTAAATAAAATAGTCGAAGACGAGAAGATTAGTATGTACCTACGAAGTTGGTAATAGGCTAGAAGCTCTTAAAAGCAAAATATATAACAAATAACAGCATCTTTTCCCCCAAAAGAACGAGGAACATCCGAGAGCCTCATTCATATGTGATGTAATAATATAGTATGAGTAAAAACGGGTTGAATGAATGCTGTAATGGGTATAGCAGCATAACGCACCCACAAAAATTCCATTTTGCTAGTGCAGCATAAAGGGAAAACGAAACATTCACTCATTTGAGGAGAAAGAGAGAGAACAGAAGAATGAGCAAAGCTCCTCTTTTTCCTATTGTATCGTAAACTATAAAATGTTCACTTGCTCTTTGCTTACGACGAGCTATAATAATAACGTTCACGTTTATATGAGTTCTTCTGCTATACCAAATTATTATGTAAGAAAAAAAAGACAGCAGCAAAACAACAATACAATGATGGGAAAAGGCACACTTTGCGGTTTTCTCTGTTTGGGTAATAAAGTCAGCAGAGTCAAATGATTTCCCTTGCTGCACTTAACCCTCTCTCTTCAATATAATCGTAGTAGATAGAGTAGCAGCAGCAGTAATAATAATGCATCGTCCTAAAAAAAATCCTTGTCAGCACTTTCTTTCTTTATTCTTTTCCTTATTTTCTCTTCGTAGTAGAACTTAACACTTGCTCTCAACATATTACACATTTATTGTTTGACAAATAACCATATGCACCTAATATTCCATCTTTTGTACTTATACCTTCATAGCTTATCTGTATTTTACCCTTTTGAAGTTTATCGATAGAGTTCATCTACTAAAAGAAGTTATATTTTTAGCGGCATGGGCTAATATTCATATTCATACACAACTTCCGCCAATACCTAAATATCTATCACCAAAACGTGTACTAGGTTTTGTTTAGGGATATACTGCAGTCTTTTCCCATAAAATAAATACTATTCCTCTGTTACATCATTCATTCACCTAACTCGCAATCAGCTAAAAAAAAGTATCAGCAGCAGTAGCAGCAGAGTTGTAAAAGTAAAGTTTATAATATTTTTTAACAATAAATGCGCATGCACTCTGAGTGAGTGAGTGAGTACTTCTTCTCTCTTCTTCGTTATTCCATCACAAAATATTTATATCAGCATTTTTTTTGCTACTAACCTCATCTCATATCCTTCTTTTCTTCCCCCTTTCATTTCAATCCTTGTAAATTTTCATGACTCCTCTGCTTGTCAAT
This sequence comes from Lepidocyrtus cf. sotoi NNG-2020, assembly GCA_027744475.1. Lineage (NCBI taxonomy): Eukaryota > Metazoa > Arthropoda > Collembola > Entomobryomorpha > Entomobryidae > Lepidocyrtus > Lepidocyrtus cf. sotoi NNG-2020. The sequence continues at coordinate 8,107 of JAHZNJ010001661.1, read as the reverse complement.
ACGGCTAGAGACAGAAAACAAACAAACAAACAAGCAAACTTAAGCAAAGATGTTTGGAAATGCATATACATAAAGTAATTTGCTTATAAGGGGGGAAGAGGGAAGCAAAACAGTTTTCTGCAAAACAAAAACAGCTCTAAATTGTGCATCACATGAGGATAAGGCAAGTGTGTTGGTACTTTATAAAATGTGAAAAAGTGAATGAATTTTAGAGTTAGTGAGCTTGAGGAGGAGGTGGAGGTGGAGAGGAGAAGGATGTAAAATAAAGCTGCAAGTAGTGAAATAATAATGAGGATGAGTCTCGCTTGCTTGTCTTGTCGTTGTTGTTGTTTTTTTTTCACTTTATTTGCTTCAAGCATTGCACGATTTTCCATTTTGACAAATGACTTGTTAGAAAACAACGTGAACGTACTTAAAAGTAACTTAAGCAATTTATTATTGTGCTGAATTTATTAGCAAGTTGAGTTGCGTAGGTATATATCCCCACTGCATAGCCAACGATTCTCAAATTTGTCTTCCTTCATTTCATACTTAAATTTTTATAATAATGCAGTGCAGCAAGAAAGGGCAAGAAACGCAAGAAAAAAACATAAATAAATTTGCTAAAGAATATCCATCAAGATCAGCAATAGTAAAACGGAAAACTTTCATTAATAAATGAAGTATGTATAAAGGAAAGAAAAATATTGATTCGAATTTTAGAAAATTGAAAGGGTTTCGATTTAGTATACTTCATACGCACTTCTGTGAAATGGAAATGCAGTAATTTTTTAACAAACATGTGAAAATAACTGTTTCTGTTCTGTCTCAAAATTTCACGATCTTTTTTAAGTCGGAGACTAAAGATTGCATTTTTATTCATTCATACATACGCACCGACGTACGTTTCCGATGCTTATGGAAATCTGTAAAAAAAAAGTGCGTTCGTTCCGTTTTGTTCCCAGTGTTCGTCGTTTACTACTAATCTTTCGCTGTCAATGACATCAGTTACTTCTTTCTTGTAAAATTACTACGAAGAAGTTCTTCGTATTCTGGAATACGGCCTTTTGCTTTACTGTTCCTTCATTGCCTGCTTCCATCCCTTCGAAAAAAAAACCTTTCAGTAACTTACTTAGCCAGTTAGTCGACTGAGTGAGTAAGTGTAAGAGATTACATGGACCTAATTGCCTTTCAAGAAGATGACAAACAAACTAACGTAAGACCAAGCAAGACCACATAAAAAGTGGTACATATTGTACTACTTAAGTAAGAACTCAATATAAATATATAAAGGTAAACATTTTGTAGTAAATCCTACGTAAGGGAATTCGATAATGGAATTCTATTTTTATGGTGGTGGTGGTGGTGGAAGAAGAAAAGAAAGAAGCAAGCAAAGAATGAACGTAACGGATTATAGGAAAAAAAGTCAGCAGACGGTAGGTTTTTTTTATCCGAGAGAAAAGAAGAAGTTTGTCTGTCACACAATTTCTCATTCAATACCTTCTTCCCTCCTCTAAAAACCTGGATCTACACTACAATAACAGCCGAACTGACTTATGTAGTGACTTAGTGAGTGAGTGAGTGAAGGAATGAGTCTCTTCTTCTTCCAAGAAAGTTTACTTTTGCAAGGAAGAAGGATCTACGGAGAAGACGAAGCAGTCACTTTGCCCCAAGATAAAACATAAGTTTCGTAATAGGTTCTTCTTCGTTCCTCTCACAAAGGAATGACACCTTCAGCTCAGCTTCTTCAACTCGATAAATCCGATTCATTTTGAAATAGTGATGGTGAGAAGAAGAAGAGTGAGTGATGAATAGGTTTGAGGAACAGATTTGGAAATGGATCTTACAACGCAACAAGCAATAAGTCAAGATTTTTTCATATCAAATCGGCTCACGAATGTTTATACTTGCGTAAATTTCAACAACATATTTTCTTTTTAAAAAAAGAGGAAGAAGGAAGACGGAGTCATTTTTCAATCAAAATTCTGTTTATTTTCTATTGGAATTACACATGAGACGAGAGCTTATACGTGCTACACAATTGTACACACACAGACACACGTAATAAGGAAAATGATGACAGGCTCGAACGAACCGATTGAAAGGAAATATTGCAGTAATTTCACACAACACACACACACACACTTTTCTTTCATATGTACAAGTATAAAAATCAAGAGTTTGCTGATAAATGAAAATGAAATGGGGATTGACTTACAGCAAATGACTTTATGTTCCTTATTATTGGCCTTCTTACTGCAGCAGCAGTGATAGTGGTGGAGGTGGTGGCAGGTGAGTTTTTCTAACGCACATATTGTCGTTTCGCCATCATCACTCCCACCACCACCTCCTCCATACCATGTGTTGGATTGGAATGTTCTCCTGATATGTTATATCTTCCCAAGAACACTAAAATAATGCATTTCTCTCAACAACGGCTATCCAAAAAAAATTCTTGAAGAATGCTGCTGATGTTTAAAGGTCCTTTTTTCAAAGACTCATTCATGCTGTTTTACTTGTACTCTTCTTTCTGAGTACATATTGACAGTTCGCTCGTATTAAGGTTTTTTCTTCATCTCATTCCTTTCCTTCCAGTCAGAAAAAATAAAAGAAAAACGGGGGGAGAAATGAGAAAAACTAATATTTGCTCATGAGAGAAAAGAGCTTCAAATTACACTTGATGACTGGAATACAGTAAAAGGATTTCCTGTTCCTATGCATCTGATATCATTCTTCTGTGTAATACCGTAGGGAGTTATCTAATAATCGAACCGTGTGCCTAGTCTAGTGCGTATGTAGTACTCAATACTCTGTTGCTCAAGTCAACTCTGATTTCCATCCGTCCATATAGAAGCTGAAAAATTTTTACTTTTATTATAAGGAAACGTCTGTTGTCAGCAAAAACATTTGGTTTGTATTGTACTGTTTTCTGTTTTGCCAGTTGTAAAAGGATTCTCATATTATTATTATATCTTCTTTTTTCTTCTTCTTCATAATCATCATCATCATCGTAGCTGTCGTTATTTTATGGATGATGATGAAAAGTAAAACAAAACTTCTGCAGAAAATAAAATAGGGCAACAACTCTTAGAAATGCCAAATATGAAAAAAAACGAAACGAAAAGAGGAGCAGCAAGCAAGATGCAGTTTTTTTCTGTTCTAGTAGTAAAGTAAGGTCCCACATGTGTGTACACAGAAATACTTACATAGTACATCTCATTTTGAATGTTTGATCACCATTATTGTTTTCTTGACAAAACTCTTTTCTCTTCTCTTAAGTCATATCTTACAAGAAAAATCTTATTTTAACAAGATCCTTCAGTGTCTCTCTTTCTTTCTCTCAAAACTCTCTGATGATGATGATAGTTCGTAGTAGTAGTAGTAAAAAAATAAAGTATGCTCAGGACAAATAAAGAAGCTCATTTTTTTCTCTGCGCTATGCTACTCATTCATAATGACATCCTTGTCTGATTTTGTGTCTCAGAAATTGAGAAGACTTATCATCATTGCAGCAGCGAATTTTTATTTTGTGATTCTATATTCTATTCTGATGACGTGATGTGATGATATGATACTGCCTTGTTTGTTAAAAGACATCTTCTTTATAGAAAGAACCGAATGAAATGAAATGTTTGAATTTTTTGACTGAAATGAGACTTCGACTTGAACTACCTACCTACGTACCCTGCCTTTTTTTGTAGTCATGCGATTTCAAAAGAATGAAATCTTGCATGTTAGCGAGTTAGTTAAGTGAAGTGAGTTGACTTGACTGACGGACAGGCCTACCCAACCAACCAACTACTATTAAAAACCTACCCAAAATATTTTTCTGCGAATTTCGGTTTTTGCCAGCAGAACGATTTCATATCAGGCAGTAAATTGGACTATTGTAGCCTGGCTTTAAGAACTTCTACTGCCATGCCATGCCATGCCATGCAGAAGAAAATTCTAAGAAAAGGGAGTAAGTACGTAAAAGTAAACATATGCACTGCCTGGGATTTAAAAGACTTAATCATATCATAACACACTTATGTATACTAATGCATAACTTTTTGCACAGATTTTTGTACTTCTGCAAATCATTAGATAATTTTCTCTGTGTGACTGACATTTTGCCAAAAAGGGGGACAATGCAATGTGGTTGGTGTGTAAGTAAACGCACGTGAAAAGAAAACAAGCAAATAAAAGCTCTTGTGGGCTTTGTACTCTGCGTGATGTGAGTAGTGAAGTAAACTAAACTGTAAAAGAAAAGTAATTTTCTTGAGGAAGGTTTGGGATCGCATCGCATCAGTCAAACAAGGTGCAAAAGCAAATAAGTTTTTTTTATTGAAGAGACTTTTATAGAAAAATGTAATATTGTAAATCTCTTCCTTCTCTTGCAAAAATGGGAAATTCATTTGCAGTTTTTTTATTATATATAAATACAAACAAAACTCGTCTATCTGTCTGTCTGTTGACGTTTTTGCGAAGATGATGATGAGGAGAGGAGAGTTTGAAGGATGATGATCATGATGATGATGATATCATCACATCGCGCAACAATTTAACCTGAGCAAATATTTACCTTTTCCACTTAATCAGCTACATCAACAATGTATGAGCAAAAACAATTTATGTTTCAATTTTTGCATTTATATTGCATTTCCTTCTTATGGTTATTCTACTTTAATTGCGATAAAAAACTAATTATAATAACAATTTGTGGATGGTAACGAAAACGACGAACGGTGCTGTGGTGGTAGAGTAGTGATAGGTCAAATAACCTTCCCAAAATGCCTAACCGCATCATGCAGTGCGTAGCATGCTGCAGAACAATTATAGTTTCTTTTACAAGATGGGCGAGGATCGTAATAATAAGGCAATATCCCTCTCTCCAACTAACTTCTTTTCTTGTCAATCCTTTTATTTTTTGCACAATTTCTTCTACTTTTTTTAAAGCGAAGGAATGTTTTTTTTTCGTAATAATCCAATTTGCTCGAAAGATGCAGCAGTGAAGTGAACATAAAAATATAATTGACGACGACGACAGTCACTAAATAGATTTTGACGTTGCGTTGTGTTGTAAAAAGTAAGAGTCAACTAAACTGTAGACACACTATTAACTTTCAGATAATTAGATATTATTATTGCATATGGTTTTTTTCTCTCTCGTTTCGACAAGCAAGGATAATGCAGTTGACAGTTCACCACCACATTTAATTTATCCTTTCCCAAAAACAGCCATAATAATAATTATAATCCACTGCATAAGTGACAGTGATATGGTTGTGGTGGTTAAAAATGGATGGATGGATGGTGGTGCGGTGGTTAGCTTAAAAGTAGTTTCCAATAATCAGTTAACTTTTTAAAGAACTTTTCATAGCTCATTCAAATTTATAAAAAACACCAGAAAATAATTATAGGTTTATCTACACAACAAACAAAACAACACGTTAATAGGTAATCCCATAAAAACGCATTATTGTGTAGAGTTTAATGACAGATATTCTTGTTGGGAGAGACAAATGCGAGTGAGTAAGGTTGGTATAGTTGAAAAATAGGTAAAGCAAAAAAAAATACGCGATAATTTAACATTAAAGGGAGAAGATTTTTTTAAGTACTTACAAATAGGTAAGTAATAAGTAAGTAAATTTTGAAAAGCTGAATAAATGACATAGCGAATGGCTTTCCCTTTCGTTTTTGTAGTTTTCTTGGCAATCTCTTAAAAACTTTACAGCTCCTTTCCACAAAAAAGACACCCAAAAACTATCAAAAAAATATATAAAGTAGGGACTTTGCTAGGCAAGTTAAATGCGAGCATCCCCGTCATCATCATCATCATCAGTAAAGAACAAACATTAAGCAGCAGTTTTAATGTGCAGAAATGACAGTAATCTGTCGGTGAAGGCCTGCACAACCATTATTATCATCATTTGTGTGGTATATGTTTACACAATTGTTAGGTTTTTGATCAAGGAGAGAAGGACAGAGAGAGTAACAAGACAGCATTAAAATTACACCGTTCGCTCGGCTCAGGCAGCCACTTTGTCTGTTTACTTAAGGTAAAGTAAGTAATTGGGATCAAGTAAGTAGTAGGTAAAAGTAAATTGTATTTTTCTTCGGAAATGGAATTACTATAAACCATTTATCTTTACGTAGCAGATACGTTTTTTGGGTCTGTTTCTGTTTGTACCTGTTCTGTTCTGTTGTTCTGTTTTTGGCTTGTCTTTGTTCAATCATCAAAGGCTTTGTCTATTTTTCTCCTCATTTCCTTTACTGGACTCCACTCAAAAGGGAGACCGCTCCATAAAATAATGTAAAATGGAGAAAAATCCTCCGAAGAAGAACGAAAACAATTTAAACCCTGAGTTGAGTTGAGTTGAGATATTGGGATTATTGAGGTTCATGTTGGCTGTCAGTTAGAATTGGAGAGTGCACATATTTTTCTCCGATTATAATTCCTACTTAAAAAAGAAAAGACGAAGAAGCATACCATTATAATAAGGAAACAATTAAATGGAGAGGAATGTATTATTATTATGCATGCGTTAAAAGAAACTGGAAAAGGTACATCAGTTCTGAAATTCCAATGATAAAAATACTTTTTCTCCAGAAAAAAGAAGGATTTTTGTAAAAGCTGTTACACATTTTGTGGAACTGCCGTAATAACAACAAACTAAGTTTCTAAGTCTGTCTTTTTGTTGCCTTTTTTTTTGGGTAAGATTTTTATTAAACGAGCAAAGAAGCTTATCGTTTTAGTTGAAGGAAATTTTTCAAACCATTTTGCATTACACTACACCGCTCCGCTCATTCTTGATGGTGATTGTTTTCATCCTTTTTTCTCATCAATTAACCCAAGTTTTATGTATGTTTTTGTTGAGAAGAAGGAGAAAGGGATGAAGAGAGGAGAGGAGGATGCTATGATGATGAGATGATCCCGCAAACCCTAATAAACCTTACAAAGGTAATTTATCCTCCTACTTTACTTTCTACTTTGACTAGTAAGATGACCTAGTCAACATTAAAATCTTCTGCTGACTGAGATTTTCTTAAAAACGATACTTTTTAAATTACCGTCATGTTCTTCATAACAATGTTTTTCGGCAGTTGGTTTTGTAAACATTGTTACGTAAAAAGGTGGATATTTAAAAATTGTATGTATGAAGATTTTTTTGTGGGTTTATTCCTGTTACTAGAACAAGAACTTCTAAATTCAAATGAAAAAATTCTTGAAACAAAACGTTTAACAATCAAACTTTTTTTAAATGAATGTCTTTCCCTCTGAGCAAACAAAAAACTTCTTCGTTTAACAAACAAGGAAATTACCAAGTATGTATTATGCTTTGGTGGTTGACTTTGACTAAATTTTAAGTAAATTGTTTCGCTGAAGGGAAGGGAAAGAAAGGGAAGGAAGTTCAGCCATATAATAATAACCATAATAATAACTATAACTTTTCAATGCACTACTTGTTAAAAGTCATCATTATTATTAACCGTCTTCATTTTACCCCTTTTGTCTAGTCTCTCGGACAGACATATACTTGCATTTATTATACTACGTAAGTAGCTCTCAAATGTACGTAAACTGGCTGAATGTTATAACTTGGCAATTGCTTTATATGTATTATTATGAGGATGCGCGATGATGATTACCTACTTTTTTGACAAAGTTTTTCTTCGTTCAGAAAGTTCTTGCACAGAACTGCATCTCTGTCTCTCCAAAAATATTCGAAAGTAACAGTAAATATTATGTAAAGAATATGTTAATAAGGACGATAATATACAACCGGGTAACGTATAAGAAGAAGTGCATCATCCTAATAATCATCTTTATCCCCATTCAAGCCGTTTAGTGCGTTAGCGTTCTAGCGTTTTGTTTTCTTTGGTCATAAACATTTTGCAATAATGAATGATACGGTAATGAGCCAACTCATCAATATCCAAACAGGTAAACATTAAACATGATACAATGTTACGGAAGGGAGAGAGAAGGAGAGAAAGAGACGTGAACAAAAAACTTTTAAATGCTAATTTTTATTGCTCATTTACGATTTTATGTGTGTGGGCGCAAAAAAATTAATGATTTTATGAGGTTTTGACGTGTAAATTGGAAAATCTGCTGTGTGCAGCGCAATTGCAAGTACTCATC
>JAHZNJ010001660.1:0-10884 GCA_027744475.1 Lepidocyrtus cf. sotoi NNG-2020 | reverse complement strand
TGTTTGTGTTTTTTTCCTTAAAAAATGCTTTTCACTTTTCTTAGTAACTGACTGACAAGCAACGTCATAAACATCTTCATTTTTATGGAAAGGAATTTTGAGTTGAGAGGAATAAACAGGAACAAAGACCTCTGTTGTTGCCTGGTTCTGGTATTTCAAAAAAAATTATGCTGGTAGTTTGTGATTCAGCCTTAGCTACAAAAATTCCACGTTGACGTTCTGCCAGCATAGTTTTAGTTACAATTAGAATCTTCATTTATTAGCTCGTTTGCCGTAAATATTGTGTAACGCCAGTTTTTAAATTAGTAGGATAATCTAACATAATAACCTAAACAGATTGATTTTCCTCTTATGTGATGTAAAAAAAGCAGAATTGTGCGAAATTATACAATAAATTATTGTACGTAAATCAGTTACTAACTTCGCTCGCGCCAACTTTATTCTTCTACAGGTAGTTTACCAGCATACAGAATTTTAATAACTTGAATAATGACTTAATCAAGAAATTCGTTAATGCCAATGGCTGGCTCCTTTTGGAGAAGGTGGAATATTAATGCGGACGAACTTTGTAATTTAAATGGCAGTCATAAAATTATTCAACTTTTTAATATTTATCTAAAGACAGATTTATACAGTCCGGCACCCGATCTTGTATTTGTCAACAAAAAGCTTTGTACCCAGTACCCGCACTGTTATGGCATTTCAAATTCATTTGCTTGCTGTTTTATACAATTATGTAATTAATTTTTCCAGAAATCGGCTCGCAACCACCAAATTAAATATGATTTTTACGTACGTTGGACGAGCCTAATATTATGAGGGTTATATAATGGAATTAATTATTCTTTGATCTGCATTAATATTTACTCTGATAGCTTTGCTTTTTATTTACATAGGTATTTTGGATTTAAATTACTTTCCATTTTTTAAAGAAATTTGCACAATTTTTTCAACTTTGATATTTGGTCAGTTGTCACATATTCATTTTAATTATTACAGTCTTACATGTGAAAGCAGCCCTAAATTAGTAACTACGAATGTCGTGACGTTTGTGGAATTGTTTATTGCTGCTGTGGAACATACATTATTGGATAATGTTTGTTTAGCTGTAGTTAGAACCAGTGCTAATGCATTTCGATGATCATGTCAATAGCTAAACTAATAGTAAGTGTAGAGATGGATATTATTTTTCCTCTTCTCTGCTTTTTCTATACTATTCGTCTTTTAAAGCCTCAACACTTTGGCTTCACACATTATCATTTATTTTCATTTGCTGGAGTAGAAGAAACAAGCAATTTACGTCAGAAAAGGAAGGGTTGCGTTGCGTTACTTGCGTTGTAAAACTATAAATTATTTTTTTGCTGTACTCAAAAATCCATTTTGGTTCTTTTTAAGCCAGGCATATTATTGGATTGTGAAGGTTTTTTTTAAAGTTGAGATGTGATGATTATTTTAGAACGAGAGCAGAAAACAAAAATAATTTTTGAGCTTTCCCCTTTTTCCCTCTCAAATGTTTTTTCTTCAGCTTGCTCTCGTCCTCCTCATTTTTCATTCCAAGAGTCTGCTTCTTGTTTGCAATGAACCAATTTGAGCTTTGCTTGATAAGAAGATAAGAAGTTAAGTAAAACAGCTCTTGAACTAATAATATAACCCTTCTATGAAAAAAATGCAATTAATTATTGTAGTATGCTCAGACTCTGTCTTGTACTCCTTGTTTTAGTAAAAATGAAAGCCTAAATGTAATAGAAACTAATTAAATAAAGAAGTTTTAGAAAGAGAATGCGATCCATGTGTATGAAATTTCAGTTGTGGTTGTGGTTGCATATTGTTTGAATCCCTTTTCTTGTTTTAAGAGGCATTTGCTTACTGTTTCCTTTTACAATGCTGATCGCTTACCTGAAATAAGTTAGAAAAACAAAATGGATTAATATATTATGAAGTAGAAAATATAATTGATTGAAGTGAACCTGGCAAAAAATTAAGAAGGCTTTAACAAAAGCCAGACCGATATTATAATATTCCATATTAAGCATAAATATAAAATTTTAATTATTACTGCTGGAATTAATTGTATTTTAGTATAATTCATCTTATTAGCCTACAGAAAAGTTTGCAATTTCTAAAATTAAATGACAGCGTTGGAACATCATTCTTATTTTTATTTCGAGTTTTTTTAAACTTTCAACATCTTTGGCGTTCTTCGCCAACTACATCAGTCTTTTGACTTTTGAAACAAAATTTCAGAGAAGTATTTTAAAAGTTTAGCACCATTTTTAGATTTAATGAAATTATGGAGGGTGCAATTCTGCAGATCCTCGATTAGCAAGTACTTGGAGGTTATTGCAATATCTCATATTTTTTAATTTATAACCTGTATATCATAGCGTGTTTCTATTTTTGAAAATATTATTGCACCGTCTCGTTAAAAAATGTGTCAATTCTAATGTAAAACTTACTTACTTCCATTGTATTTAAAAACTATTCTATTTAAACAAAATGAGTCGAGATGAATTAATTATTAATAAATTTGAAACAAGAGAAAGAGATCGTTCATAGTCATTTTGCTACAAAAGATGATCTCATATTTCTAACCACATCATCATTACGATTATGACTGACGTCATAAAAACTGAAATAAAAAGGATTTTAAAAAGTTTATGTTTCAAAAGTTTAATTGTGATGATGATCCTACCAAGAAAGCAATGAAGAAATTTATGAGCAGACCACAACAACGAAGATTAAGTAGCGCTGCAGTTGCGCTCGCAGCAATTCATTCCCCTTTTTATTTTCGCTCATTAATTTTCTTCCATTACGGTACCATTATCGGCCGTCACCACCAAACGCTAAACGTTACCATCATCAAATATAATCATTTCGCCATCAAAATAATGTCGATCCTTGACTCGGTTCGACCTTCTAAACCATAGCATTTGTAATGATTTGTTATGATTGTCTTCTCAGAGACACTTTGATAGCCGTTGATGAAAGGATTGAACATAAAAAAGTTGTAAAATCACGGAAAAGCTGTAATCTTATTGCAAGCACAACTGGTAGGGATTCAATATGGATTTAATTTCGACTTTTGTGGGATGTAGAAAATTTCATAAGCAGCAACTCTCAGATCTAAGTAAATTGATGGGTAAATTTTGCAGAAATATTTTATGCGATCGTCAAAGCTATATCGTGAAAAATTTTCAAAGAACTTTTTATATTTTTAAAGGTTTGTGATTTTGCTGGCGGACGATCCAAAAAGATAGAATGGATTTTTACAAAATGGTTCGCGTTTATTGTCATTTTGAGGTTCAGCAAAACAGCAAATAAAAAAATCTGAAATCTTTTCTTCCATTAAAGACATGACTGTATCCAAACATAAAGGAGGAGTCTATGATGATACATTCCACTTCCACAACGATGCATGCATGCATGCTATCCTCATCATCATCATCAGAATTTATTGTGATCACTTCCCATTTACGAGAATGCTGACGATAATGTTGATGGCCATCATTCCAAGAATGCATTTTGTCCCTAGTGCATCGATGCATCTTGCACTACAGGAAATGCGGAAATGAAGAAAGGCCGGAGAGGGGAGAAAAGTTCTGTAAAATTTATGCTTAAGCATTAACGCTGCTGCTTCTGCTGTTAAGAAACTGTCTTGTCCAGCAGAAGTTCAAATAAACTGGCTTCTGACGATGAGAGTATCCATATTCTAAATTTATCTCTTTTCCTGTATTAATCTGATAATTCTCTGCTCCAGAAAGAGCATAATAAAGTGTGCTCTGTCTTGTCCGTTGAAAAGCAACCCTTCCTCCTTTTTCTCTGTTCTTCTCTTCAAAAGTTTTTTTCAAAAGCATTCAATAAAATGAATGAGCGGAGCTGCTGCGCTAGCACGATCTAAATCTTGTGGGAATAAATAAAATTTGTTTTTCTTGACATAATTTAGAATATTGTCTCGTACATTCAACTTAACCATTGACACTTAACCCTATAAATGGACCAGCAAAGAAACAGAAAACAAATCGTTTTTTTTAAACTTCTCTCTTCTTGTCATGAGCGGGTCCGTCGGTCTTTTATTTTGAAGGAATTTTTGGAAGTAAAATGTTGCTACTATACTGTTTTGGAGCATCAGTCTACAAAAAGCTTCAAGAAGAAAGTAAGAAGCAAAATATAATATAAATTAAATCTCTTCTTCTCCCCCTCCCCCTCTTCTAGTATAATGTCATGCGATATTCCCAATAATAAGATTCTTATTTTAAGATGAATATCTGTATCTCCCCTCTAACAACTTGTACAATTAAATATTTTGGCATAGAGGGAAGCTAAAATGCGAAGATTGGAATGGAATGCTATTGCGTAAGTAAGTGTCGGAGACAAGACGAAGAGCAGTGAAGATTGCTGATGCAGTGAATTTATTGGAATGGGAATGCGAGAGCTTTTTTGGCATGTTAAGTATTTTATGATTCCCTTCATTTGTTTTGTTAACAAAGTTATTTTTGTGGCGGGGGTGGTGGTGGTATTAGTGATGGTTGATGTGGATGTAGAAGGTGTTATGTCATTGTCTCTGCTAGTGCACGGCTATTTGTATGGTATGGAACAGCGAAAGGAATTTATTCAACCACTTTTCCAGATGTGTTTGAGATTTGATACGTTTTGTTAATGTAATGTTAAGCTTTTTATATCAAAAAGACAAGTTCAAATATTAGACCTAATTGGTTTTACAGTATTATTTAATCTGAAAAAATTACACGACATGGATTTAGTCAAATTTTTTATCTGTGTAAGACAAAATCCTGCAAGAAACTAAGTAAATTGTTAAAGAGCTTATTACAAACTCATCAATTTTCACAATTATAATCTTTCCAGTCAGACAAACAAAATTTGACGGAGAAACTTAGGTCAGCCGTTGTCATAAACTTTTCCAGTTAAGCAATCAAGGCAAGTTATAATGTCAAATTACTTATTTGCCATGAAATATATGCTGACAATGGTAATTCTAGAATTCAAACTTTTTCTACTACTTTACAGGAAGAGCAATAAAAACAAAAAGCTACCAAGCTTTAGATGATATGCAGAGAAAGCTAATTAGGGCAATTTATGTCAATAAGGAGAGTTACAGTTAGGCATGTCGTTTTAGGGCAAAACGAATAAAAAACGAAACGATTTTTAAAAACCGAAACGAAAACGAATCGAAAACGAATGAAAACGAAAAAACGGAAACGAAACGAAAGTCGTTTTCGTTTTCTAAAATCCGTATATAAGCATAATATTGCATTTGATTGTATGGAATTAGACGAGACCTCACCCAGAGTGGTAGGAAATTTACATGGCTAAAATGCCTCCCAAAAAGTTTGAAAAAATTTGCAAAAAAATACTTTTTTAAAGTGCCACGAGGAAAGGTCACAGACTGTACTTCTCAAATAGCCCAACACAGAACATTTTTATGTGTACTTTTTTTGCTGATTCTGAATCTGTCCATTGTTTGTGCCAACAGTGCTGTAGACGGAAATTTATGTCAGATTTACACTAAATTTTTTGCTTTTTATCCGCTGCTGACTTTAAAAAAGCTTGTTGGCAAAAACTAAAACCAGATTCAGAATCAGCAGAAAATAATACATTTGAGAATGGCCTTAGTTTGGCCATTTGTGAAGTACTATCTGTGACCTTTCCTCGTGGCACTTTAAAAAGAGTTTTTTTTGCAAATTTTTGCAAACTTTTTGGGAGATATTTTTACAATGTAATTTACCAATCTGGGTAAGGGTCTCATCTAACTCCTTATTCTATGCATTTAAATGCAATATATACTGATATATGCAATATATGCTTATATATACTGATTTTGGAAACGAAAACGACTTTCGTTTTCCGTTTTTCCGATTCGTTTTCGTTTCGTTTTTCAACGATTGATTCGTTTTTGAATCGTTTGGAAACGAAACGGAAAACGAAAACGGTGACATGCCTAGTTACAGTTGACTACAACTTACAAGGTCTAGCTGCTAACTTCGTGTTGAAATTACGCTAATAACAACGCAAGAAAGGCCAACTTCCGCTCATTGTCAGTATAATCTACCTAAAAGTCGTAATTGTAGAACTTCCAACGTTTATCTAATCGAAGGTCTACTTTTTACAGCAACACTAATTGCCATTCGTCATCATTCTCTTCTCAGAAAAGTAATCAGTTGAATCGCATGCATATTCTCGTATTTATTTACCTGTGCGTTTTTTGCCCAAAAATACAAAATTTTACGCTAATCATATTTTTTTGTCTTTCGTCTAATCAAGTCACTGTTACAGATGGGCAGTACTCCTTATCATCTTTGCACATTTTTACAAATTTATGAAATTTTGCTCTATTCCGTCCGCATTTTAAATTTTTTAGTGAATACTACTTCTTGCAAGAATAGGTTTAATTAATAATAACTCTGCTTCTAATCTGTAAATTTCTGCACATCAGAAAGCAAAGCAACTTATAAATTTAGTTTTACACATTTGTTTTGTTATTTATCGGTGCACAATCTATTGCAATATCCAAGATGATTATTTTTTTAAACAGAAAATGACACAAGGGCCACACCCATCTGCCATCTCTTTCCCTCTTCCTTTCCCCTATTACTTTGCTTTTACTTTGTTAAAACATACGTAGATTCCAATTACAGTTCAAAAACGCTGATGCAGTTTCCTTGCCCATTATTGTCGTCGTTTGTGATGTAGTATTAAATGATATATTGCAAATGCATTTGGATATCAGCCTTACTTAATCTAAAAAAGCTAGAAAAAATGAAGTTTAAATTGAAACTCGGGAATGAGTTTTACCGTGACACAGCAAAATCAAGATTTTTAGCTTATAAGCAGAAGCTGTACTTCATTGCCATCAAGCCTAATGAGTTTCTGTCTGTATTTGTAGCAGAAGGGAAAGGAACAAAGCAATAAATTTACCCAAATGAATGATTATTATATAATGCAGCAACGCAGCAGTGGTGATAATAATGGAAATAAAATAGGAGTTACTAACGATTTCTACTCATCTAAAGCAAAACGGTGGTATACATCTACCATAAAGTAGTTTAACTGCGTTTTCAAATAACTAATCGTAAATTTAAAAAATTTTCACCCAGTTTCTCACTTTGTCATTCATGCGATAGATATTATTTTAAGGTAAAATTTCAATGATTCCTTTTATAATCATAAGACAAAAACTACGTAATAAAGGATAAGAAAATAGAATCAATTCGAGATTAGATTCTTCTTTAAATGCTCCCTGCTCACTAAATACTCACAATCAGTCAGTCCTTTCAATTTTGTGACAAAACGTAAATCTTTATCATTTGATTTCCATTTAGATGTTATCTCCAGCTAATCGTAATTGTGATCGATGCACCACGCACAGACAGGTAAAACCTTTTTTATCCGGAAGTTGGCGTATGCTCTCCTTTTCGTTTCTCAAACCCATTTCCTGAAACATCCTTCTGACAATGAGAATAGGGCAAGCAGCAGGTAAGTGCGTTTCGCATTTTACGCTTTGTCTGGTACATTACGTTGTTCCCAGAAATGTAAAAAAGCTAGATTTTCGGCTAAATTATTTTTTCATCTCAACCCCATCTGTACATGACAAAACTTTTACTCCGTAGTCAACCGGAATATTTAATTTATGAAAACATGTGCATAATTTATAAACCAATTCCGTTTTCCCTTCCATTCCATGTAATCTTTGAAAATGGGCAGTGTCTCAATAAACGTTCATAATTTCATTCATTTTCATTCATCTTTCGCCTTAAAACATCCTTACTTACTTTAGAAAACAAGTGAGCAAGAGCTAAACTTTTTACTAAAGTGTTTTTCATGTCATGTAAGCATTAATTCACATTAAGTATGAGCTTGCACATCAGAACTTGTTTTCCATGCAAAAGTTTTATCATGTTTATACTCCTTTGGATTTTTTGGAAGTATCTTTCATTGACAATTGAGTAGATTAATCTAGGAAATACCATACCATGTCACTATCAGTAACACATTAAAGCAACTCTGTAGAAGAAAAGTAAGGGGTAAACAATTAGATGTCTTGAGGTTTGAAATTGACACATTACTAACAGGAATTGTAAAAGTTTAAATACAATTCGGTAAATTAATTATAAGCCTATCGTTACACTTGTTACGAAAGGATCATCTTGTTATAATGAAATACAAATTTATAAAGAAAGGGATTAATGCCGCTGTAGTAAAGGCAATGCAATGATTTAATTTACCAGAATATAAGATTTTAATGCTTTACTACTTTTTCTGAAATATAATGTAGCATGTATATGTATTAGATAGGCAATTGCCTGGATTGAAGGGCTAGTCCTCAGCTAAAAAAAACAGGCAACAGTAACCTATGAATTGGTATTTTGGTTTGTTAAAAACAACCCAAAACAAAACTTCCTTATCCACATTCATTCCATATACAAGCGAAAGGCTCTTTTATAATTAACTGACAGAATCAACCAGGACTTGACTCATATAAAACACGGAATAGATTTATGTCTCCTGACAGTTCAATCAGATATTATTACAAAATTAAAGGAGGAAACTAATTTTGTTGTTGTTGCTGTTGCTGCCGATGCAAAGAATCCGGTCTGGAAACTGATATGATTTATGATACCAGTTTTGTTCACTACACAACAGCATAACTGTAGCATCGCTGAGTTTCCTTTTGCAACTGAAGTGAAAGTGAGCTGGACTTTGCTGTACGCGTTGAATAAAAAATATGATGATGATGATGATGAAAATATGGCCACAGTTACGAATACAGTGAAGTTGAAGAATTAAAAAAGGCTTCAGAGTTTATTTGAAAAACGTTTTTCTTGAAAATTTACAACAAAGAAATAATTTTGTATGTATCATACAGGTGCTTCTAATTGGTTATAGTTCTTCATAGGGAAAAATAGGTTAACGAAGAAAAATCAAATTAAAAGTTTTCTTTTGGTATTGAATGAGAAATGCGTATTTTGAAACGTTTAGAAGTTTTCAAAAAATTCTGCTACAAATTGCTTTTTTTCGGATTTCAGATTGGTAAAATTCTGCAATATCTACTGATCCACAACATAACCGACAAAGTTTGTCTTTATCTTAACAAAGATTTTTTGCCATCATTCTTAATAATTCAAAGAAATGCTATTTCTTCTTTTAACGATCAAAGATTTTTTTTGTTTTTCATCCTACATGGCTTCTTTGTCAGCAAAAGTCAATCGTATTGAATTTATTTTCTTGAAAAGAGACAAACAATTAACAAACAGGGAAACACCTAACCTATTGTAATCTTTATGAATTATCAAAGATCATTTATCATTTGTGATCTCATTAAATGTCAAATGCAGAAACATTTTACCGTTGCTTGTAAGCTTAATTCCTTTGTAATTTTGCTTGATTATGAGGATTGACGGTTTGCAGGTAATTTTGCTGTAATTTTAAACTGGTTTGATTTTATCTAAAAATAATTGTCGTGCTTCTCGATTGTATAGTCATGCAATCATAAAAATTTACGACTAAACTTTCCACTTATGGTAATAATTTATTATACAAATTATCCGTATCAAACAAAAAATCTTGCTCCATTCTAACTTCTAACTTTCATCGACAGACTTAGTAAGAGAAAAATAATTATGATTTATTTCACAATTCTCTAGCTTGTTTGCGATTTTCCAACCTCCTAAAGCTAGTTTTTAGTTTTCTGTAAACTTTGCTTTACAGCAATAACCATTAATTATGCAAACCCATAATCAAATCAACGCAGAACGCAAAAGGATACGCACGCACAATAACATTATTCATGTTGCGTGGGAGTTCGCATTGGCTACGCATGAAATCTCCGTAAAATAGTAAAAAAAGTACATTATACAATAAAATTTCCAATTCATTTCGGTCCTCTTGTCCAGTCCATTTAACTTGTGAAAGCAAAGCAGCGGGTTTCAAAATCTTTTCTTATAAAATAAATTTACATTTTATTTTAGACAAGGGAAACACACCAACAAAGCTTTAATTAGTCCAGCTTACTACTGCAATACTTTTAGTGTACTTCTTCATCTGCAGAAAATCCCGTTTTATGAATTAACATTTTTGTGTACAACAACAAAGAAGTAAGTAAAGGTTAATAATGATAGCGAGGATGATCATGTTGAATGGAAACAGTCATGCTCGTTTCTTCCTCTCTCTCTTTCTCTCTCTCAGCTCCAGTCTTTCTGGAGCCAGACAATCACCATCACTAGTCAACAACCTAGAAGACATTAACGATGCAGCAGCGATGCGATATGCGATGCCCTTCCACTTTACTACTACTCAACTTCTCTTTCTTTCTTTTCTCGGTTGGTTGTGTTTTCCTTTTTCGGATGCTTTCTTGCTCTTTTCAAATTTCTCCTATTATTCCTTTTATCCATTCATTTCATTCTTCTAGTACAAAAAAAGGAGGGGAAAGTGGTTGTAACTTCATGCAAGTGTTTTTTGTTACTTACACTTACATAAGTTTTGCTTGACAACAGAAACAAAAACATAAAAAAATAGATATGGATTTTTATCTGGAAATGGGTCATAGTCGAGAACATAATCTGGTTCCATGCTGTGATATTGTTATGAAATAAATATTTTGAAGTATAGATAGATTTTTTATGCATTTTTTACTAACAAAGTAATGTAAGAAACCGAAAAGTAATTTGTTAGAAACATTTACTAATACTTTCGAGAGGAATGTTGAATACTTCACACAAAACGCATAACTCAAGTTGATAATGGAAATGGAACTAGAAGGTTTCCGTTTCACCTTCTGCCAAACCTATAGCTATGCACTATTTCATGTTGCATGAAAATAGCTTTTGAAAAAGTTTATTTTTATTCATGTACTTTTATGCACGTTTTCAG
>JAHZNJ010001659.1:0-10594 GCA_027744475.1 Lepidocyrtus cf. sotoi NNG-2020 | reverse complement strand
CAAGGCACCTGCACCTACCTCCCTCCCCATCGCATTTATAAAACTGCCCCCCTGATTATTACCTCCACTATCGAAGGGAAAAGGGGACGTGACGTGAGACTACGAAAGGGTAAATAATTTTCTGAATTATAATAACACATAAAACGCACCAAAACTACAGTAAAGCTCACAAGTGTAGTATTTATGCCCATCAAATAAAAACATAACAAGTCATTTATTTTTTTCAACAGTCTCCTGTAACATTCTAAAACAACAACAACACAATAATAAATAAACAAGAGTTAAATGCACTTTAATTCACCCTGTAAATAAAATTTAAACATGGCTAATGTGTTTTGAATAAAATTTAATGTTGAACCACGGTTAGGTAAACTTTCTAGAAAATTCACAGGCCAGAGGAGACACAGACCAGACGGCACTATTCAATTACATTGTTATGATTTTAGTTTATTTCATGTGGTAAAAAGGCAATTTTAACTTCAAAAGATTATTTTAAAAGTTGCAAAACTTTTTTTAGTTTAGTGAGAGAATAACTGCGCTGCATCATCAAAAAATACTGCATGTCATTTCTAGTCCCCAGAAGTCCTCGCCGCTCTATAATGTACCATATTTTTTCTTCTGCTTTTCTTTTAAAAATTTCTTTCGAAAAAGTTTTTTTATTCTTCGCATGAAACGAGGCGTGAACCGAGTAAGCCAACAATTCCGAATACGGTATCGCACACAAAACAAAACTTTTTTATTTTAACTAAACTTGCTACACGCACACACACACACATTACTAAAAAAGCAGACTAAAGCAAAATTCGGCCTTTTTCATCAAAAAGATTAACCATGCATGGCGAAAATAGAAAAATGAACGGGACTTCGACTGTCGATTTGAGCTAGTTTTCTTTTTCTCCCTCTTTATCGCTTTTCCTTCCCCTGTTCCCCTGCTTCTTTTCTTTTCTTAACTGCATTTATAAAACGGTTGAGAATTTTTTGTGAAAAAACATCTTCAAACATCAATACTTAACATGAGACGACCATTAACGTACATATATATCCATCAAGTCAATTTGATGCTTATCTGTTTCTGCAAAGAACGGTTTTATTTATCATCAGGTGCTCATATTATTAAAACACTTCATTTTCTCAAGTAAACTTTTCCAACCTTGACGAATTATTATTATGACGATCAAGATAGAAGAATAAAACTACAAATGGTTATGGTGGAGGCGTAGGAGAGCTTTTGAAACGATTTCAAATTTTTATTGTACGTATGCTTATAAGAAAAACCAACAACAATGTACATATGACGCGCACGAGGATATATCACAATAAAAAGCTTTTATTTCCTTGTTTTTTTGCTATTTATTTCCGTTCCTCGTTTACATTTAGCTTCCGGAGAGGACGACGACTTCTCCTCTGCCTTAGAGAACAGATAGAAGAGAGAAAGCAGCAGGTATATGCCTTAGTCTTCATCCCTTAATAAAACTTTTTTTTGTATTCTTGTGGCAGCTCTCATTAATAGCAACTCATCTTCACAGAGAACTATTATTGCATTTTAAATATTTCCTTAATAAAAAACGCAGACGGTCAAGGAAGGTTAAATTTTTATTACAGCTTCTATATTAAAAACAGCCATAATATTTTACCCTTCCCTTTATTTTTCGACTCCTTCCTCAAAATATTTACGGGGTTCAATGAAAATGTGATGATGGTAATATAAAAATAATGCGCTCATTTATTTATTTTATCATTCAAAGCTCCAGCAATTTCCAACCAAAACCTTCCCTTTCATCATTGCAAGAAAAACATTTTTAACGTAATTTTCCCCATTTATATACTCACTCGCTTGCTTCACTTCATCATTTAACTCATCCTGCTGCTCTAAATCTTTTAATATTACAATTTCAAAAGTACATCATTAATCATAAGAAACGGAGTATTACTCCATTATTCTCAACTCAACTAAACTCACTAGTTGAATAGTATTACACGTTCAGTAAAAAAGAACTACCACCGCAAATGTTTCGTTAGTGAGAAAGGAAGTCTCCTCACGTTTAACACTGTCTCTCTTTCTTAAAAGCTCACTCAAGTTCCTTACCACGACGTTGCGTTATTCTTCTTAATCATGCACAAGCTAAGAAGAACAAATCCACTACTCCTCATCTATTTTTTATGCCATGCCTTGGGTAGGGAAAACACACGCTAAAATAGTGAAGTTTGAATTGTGTGGATTCCAATTGCATTTCAACTGGCTTAGCTTTTGCGATTTTTAGCAACAGCAGCTGAAATAACGAGCGACCTAAATATTACAAATCCTGTTATTCAAAGCATAAGATCAGCCAGCGTATCCTCATTGTCGCCGTCTTCTCTCTCTCTCTCCCTTTCTGACAAAAAATCGTTTGTGGTACAGTCAATGCACACAGAACCACCATCACCATTTACTATAAAACCACACCACCTCCACCACAATATTACATTGCAGAAAATCTGTTACGTCTCTCCGCTCTTCTAAAGGAGTAGGTCTGTGCCTGTCGTCTACCATGCGAAGTGATCATCTCCTCCTTCTTTGTCTTATTCCCTGATGAAATTCCTTTTTCCTCAAATTCAAATGTTCATAAACCATGTAAGATTGCTTAAGAAGAGATCGTTTATATATATTAGCAAAAAAAGTTTCAATCATATTTTCTGTCCCATCGCAATTTACTGCTTCTTTCTTCTACAACAATTCGATTTCGTTTACATAGCAGAAATCCCAGCCAAGCCAACAACAACTGTCCAACTTCAATATCACCATCATCATCAACAACATCAGGCAAAAGAAAAGACATTACCTATTGCTATAGGCTCATTTTTCAAATTAAGTATAAATCCATCTATCTCCTCTTCTCTCTAGCCTTCTTCCCTGCAAAACAGTCACGCTCACGAGTGAATTCTTCTTACAAACGACAAAAGGCATAACATAAACTATATATCACCATCATGGCATTTGGAGGTGAAGAAGAGAAAGCCACCACTTCTCAAAAGCTCATACAAACACGGCGATAGCGATAGCCAATCTTCATCACATCTTTACCACACCGTGCAAAATTAGCAGAGATAGTCCTCATTCCCCATTATTACTTTACTATTGCGGAATAATTGTTCGCAGAAAAATTGTACCTTAATGAAAATGAAGAGCTCTGTCTATTCTAGCATAAAAAGGAAAGGAACTTTATGCTTTAACTTTTCTAAAGCACACACAGGTATTTTTATTTACTCGTATACCACATTTTATTACTTCAGATATGCCATTACTAATCTAAAAAGGTACTTTTTTCTGCGTCTTCTTGGGAATTCCACTAAAAGAAAGAAGAAATTTAGCAGCACGAGCACGGCTGATGAGGCTAAAGAGTTATATTGTGTGTCTGTGTTAGATGCAAGTACACGTTTTATTTTACTACATCTGTGTAAAATATATCAACAAAAATTCTATCCAAAACAGACACTGATATAAACACACTTGATCATGATCATCAACATCATTCCCTCTTGATTGGGCAATCATCATAGTTGTTGTGCGGGCACATCATCCACCAAAAGCCACTGATTTTAATGAAAGACTTCCTCGTTCATTTCGCTGCTGCTTATGAAATACTGTACGAGACTAGCATTATTACTATTTCTTGTAGCTCATATTAAAATATATTATTATGACTTTTCAAATTATTACAAAACTCTTTTGTTTTTTGTTGAAAAAGTTTAATTTTTTTGTAGTTTACCCAATTTTACTTAAGAATACTCAAAGCGTCCAGACATTTCTTTTACGAAATCTTTGCAGATGAAACCAATTTTCTTACTTTTGTTCATCTCTACTTCTGCTCTTTATAAAATCAGCAAAAGAGTCAATATTTTTTGTGAAAAGTTAGAAAGCGTAAAAAAGTGAAATAAATCTGATTCAGTCACAGTCACACCAGAAGCATTCATAACGTGGTTACGCCATCCTATCCTAGTACCTATCACGGTATGACTGATTGTATGCAGAGCTGAGTGCTCATCCTGACACAAGGGAATTATTAAATACCTCATATCAAGTTTGCCTTGCAAATAAATAATGTAATATAATAAATCATTTTTCTCATGTTTCACTGGTTTGGAGAAATGTTACTCTACTTCTGGAAAGCTGAAATATTCTCATAGACGAAGAAGTAACGACCTCCATGCGAACACGATTTCATCATGTCTCTGTCTCCGCTTCATTTCAGGGTATCTCATGTATATCTGTAATAATGATAATTATGGGATTGAACGAAAATCCCGATTTGCAAAAAAAAGATTGATTATTCGATATATTATAACATTCCCTAGCCGCATGAATGGACTGTGCACTAATAATGCAGGTTTTCAATAAAACATATGCATACTATAAGCATTTGTTTTTGTTTATTTAGAAGGCCATTTCCTCCACGTGGGATTTTAATTGCAGTTTTGCACCCGACATATAATAACTCAAATACTCCTTTGAAATAGTTGTTTCGCATTATTAATGAAATGGCAAACGCAGATTTGTGTACTACAGTTTACAACAAATACTGCACAAAATGCACACCACACGCAAACGTAAAGTTGGTTCGTCTGGGTCAAATTAGTCTATTCCTGCGGCTGCTCCTGCAATCATGCATGCATCAAGTAAAATGCAATGTCGTGGACAAAAAAAACTTCACAAGGCACGCCAAAGCCAGCAAATTTTTTTGCACTACTAGAGATGAAGGACTAGTCTACCAGACCAGACCAGCTGATCGTAAAACACTGCTCAAATAAAGTGGCAGACGAGATAAAGAAAGAGGTTTTTCTTATTCGAGTTTTCTTATGGATCCGTCTTGTTCATATGATCCATCATCCATCTCATAGGATGATAATTTGCCCTCCGAGCCAACGCAACCCACAAATGAGTTATAACAACATAAGAAAACAAAAAATTAGCTATAGCTTGATCTTATTCGCAACTCACAATCGCAACATCTCGGCTTCTCCACTTTTAGAAGCAAGTAATAATTTGCGTTGTGCAGCATCTATCCAAGTAATCATTGCCTATCCCAACCTAAACTCTACAGGCTAGTCTCAATTCTCAATTTTTATTTTCATAACTCACAACTCACCTACATCACTGGCCAACAGTCGCGTTGTGGTTAAATAAAAACTAAGGATATTTATTTAAAGATCCATTACAACCTTCCTTCCATTGCCCGCATATTACATCTCATCCAATCATTTTAATGATGATTATCCATTCAATTCACATCCATATCTAAAGATTATACCTAGTAGCAAGCAGACATTCATTCTTTACTTTTAACTCTCTCTCTCCTTCTCATCAATAAACATTGATGACCTTCACAAAAGTTTGCAGTCAAAAGTTGCTAAGCAGGATGAAGAATAACCCCTATTTCTTCTGTAACTTCGCAAATTCCCTAGCAAAGAAATTTTATTTAGAAAAAAATCCGTAGTAGCTTCTGTCTGTAAAACTCTCCAGCTGTTTTAAAGCTCATAACTTTCGCCAGTAAAAAGTATTTAGCAACCTATAAAATACTAACCCTTCAACAATGTTATTAAAGTTATCAATCTTTTCGGCAAATAAACAAAAACAAATGTTGCTTTTCAAGAATGAATTTTTAAAAAACTATGAATTTGATCACGGTTAGGCACGGTAAAAAATAAATCTCTGCTTACTTCATGTTAACAAGATGTGTAGACTTATAATATTAAGTAACTTATTTGGATGTGTTATAAGTAATTAAGCCTCATATTTGTTCTTAGAAGATGTACGAGATATTAGTAAATCGTAATGCTCTTGTGTCTCGGCCCCTATTCTAGGATTTTTTTTGGATCCGCTCATTATTTCCACATTATGCAAGTAGTTCCGCTCTCTCTCCGGCAAATACTACTGCTACTTATACTTACTTTATCACAACCAGCCAACTTTTTTTCTAGTGCTTGCTCTCACTCACAAAACAAAGTTTTCGTACTAGTTAAAAGTTCGTCCTTGAGAAGGAAAGAGAAAGAGAGAGGTGGAATGGCAACTTCAAGCAGAAGCAAGCAACTCAATTCAACTTTCGCATTTCGAGTAAAAATATTGCAAAATATTATTCTTCACTTCCTTTTCCTTGATAAATACCATACATTTACTTACTCGCGTGTGTATGTATGTGATCTGCTCTCTCTATTTTACTTGAGCTCATCAAAGCAAATATAGTATAATACTGATGATCATCTAAAAAGTAAAATGCTGCATCAAAATTTGCTTCTTTAGAGAACATTGTTGGCTTATATGATAAAAGTAAGATTACCTATTATCCGTTTCAATTTTTATGAGTACTCACTCACTCAGTATTTCCACTGTCTTTCCATTCTCGCTAAAACTAATTTCCCCAGTAAGATTAATAGTATTTTTCTCATCTCATCATTTAAGTAAATGCTTTAGGTTACGATCGATATTAAAGCGAAGGCCAAAAGCAAAAGATATGAAAGGATTTTATAAACGACAGCAGCGAGACTTCTGAGATTGCTACTTCAAAAATCAACAGACCAAACTTTAAAAACTGAGTCCATATCCGCAGATTGTAAGCAAAAGCGAGCTATTTTGTTGTTTCTTAATCAACATCACAAAAGCATTATTGCACAATACCACATGTAAAAATAGAAAAGAAAGCATAGGAGCATGTGTGCCTTGCCTGGTAGAATACCTAAGCGAGCACAACAAAATTTTCGTGACAAAGAAAGAAAGAGAACTCTTTGCTTGTCTTGTTGAGCACATCATTAAATTTCGTCGGGAAAAAATTTAATATGAAATTCAGAGCAGTTCCTGGAATGAATACATCCCACTACCACCACCGCCGCGCCGCCATTATCTACCTATCTATCCTTATCCTTTTTTAATATTTTTTACAGTAGAACTTTTCCATGACCTTCATAAAATATAATTGAGAGTTAGTTAACCTGTCATTTTGAACTTCACTCACTCAAACTTAAACACACAATAATCATGTATGTTTGTAGAGTAGTAGGCTGCGAAAGCAGAGGGGAGCAGTATTGAACGTAGCAGGAGCACAATTGCCATAACCTTCAAAAATACAAAATGATAATGAATAGAAGTAGAAACGAATCAAGCATTGCAAAACCCTTTTTATTTCACTCAATTAAATCACATATGCTCACGTATTGTCATTTAATAATTTTCTCTTTTTGTTCAACGCTAGTTCATGCAAGCTCATTTTTGAAAAAAAAATTTACTCGATAATAATGAAAAACTAAAGCATTTTTCTCAAAATTAATTAGTCTCCTTTATTAAGTTAACTTCCTTCTCTTTCTTGGACAGAATATCAGAAGAATAGAAAATCCTACTGACTTTTGAGTTTTCTTAATTGAATGTAGGAAAAAATTAGAATCCACAGGGGACGCTATTGCAGGATATAGGTATATCATATCATCTTACTATATTCAATTGTACTATATTCAAGCTTGCCCGTGTCCGGGTAAAAGTACAAAAAGTTTTAGCATAATAGGTAAGCCTTTTTCTTTATTCAATAGGATTAAGTCAAAAGCTCTCCAGAAGAACAGCAGGTAAGGTGTCTAGTGCCATTACCTACTAAACTAAACGAGCTCACTCACAAATGCATGTTCGCTTCGCTCTTTTCAGTGTTCAGATAGTATCGGTCAGTATTTTATTCCCAATAGCAAACTGTCCAGTTTTTATTCAATATTCTATTCCATTATCATTTGACCAATTTGATTACCAATTTTGCATTTTTTTACCTGAATACATAACAACATAGGTAGTATACACACCTCTGCCACTCTATACTACTTCAATTGATTCTTTTAACCCCTTTATATGGTCTGACTATAGCTGCTCTTGTTCGATTCTATGTTCGACTTGGTGGACTGTGTCCAAATGCACCATAATACACAACACACGATAGAGGAAAATCAATGTCGTCAAGGACGTGATTACAATATGTCATTAGGTCTCGCTCAGCAGGACATCCACCAAATCCAACATTGCATTGTCTGCCTTTTTTCGATACAAAAACTTTATAGAATTTGTGAGTACGTATTGTAGGTGTATTCTATGTCTAGCCTTTTACAATCGATCTGTTTATTGATAAAGAATTGTTAACCAACTTTTACAGTTACAAACGACCGAGCAAAAAATATATGCATACTTCAATATTACAAAAAAAATTGGTTGTCTATCTAGGCAAACTCTCGCTTCCGGTTTGTTTACAGGGAAAAAGCTAAACCCTTTTCATATCATGTCATATAAATATGAAAAGAGAAACAGAAACTGGAATCTTTGAGTATCTAATTTATTAGCTCCAACCAAACGCAAATTCTCATTGGGTTAATTCTGCGAAATAACTTGTTACAAAAAAATATTCAGACGTAATAAGGACAAGTGTCTGCTTTCTGATTCAGAGAAATGCTTCTCCTTCTTTCTTGTTCGCAATTCAATTCATCGCATAATGTTTGCCATGATCTGCACATTTTTGTATCTTTGTTATTCGCGAAATTCAAGGAAAGGCTTATTTATTTCAGCCTAACAAAAAATCTGAACAAAATATTCTCTATAGCAGAATATTACACACATTATATTATGCAAGCATGATGATGAATACAAAAATCACTACGAAGTACAAGTCAGAAAGAAAATGATACAAAAGTTGGACATTTTTTATCTAACATCATCATCCGAAACTAACATTTCTAGTCAGGTTTATATTTATAGCAATCTTTTAACGTGTCGGTGCAAAAGTATGTCTGTTCTCTTCTACAAAAACTTAAAACGATGTTAAGTTTTTAAAAAGCGTGCTCACTCCTCCGACCGACTGCTGGCTGTCTATTGTGCACTGTTAAGCTGCGGCTCCTGCAGTCAGTGTTGTGCTGGTTCTAATGATTTCGCGATCAAAACACTCCTCTGCACTCTTTCTAAATGTGTCTGTTCTGTGCACAATTTCATTGACAACTTCATGCGATTTGGTGGGCCCGTCCAATGTTTATGTTGTGTAACAGAGCAAGTGCAGCCTTTTTTCCCTGGATTAAAATTAGAGACTTAAACGCAGCATTGGGATTGCAGCTAAAGCAATGTTCTTCTGCACAGGAGAAGGAGAACCAGACGAGTACACAACACACACCTCAAAGTCAAGCATTTTTACTTCCTTGTCCATGTCCCACCAATCATGTCTGATTTGAGCTGATCAATATTGTAAAAGCTTAACAGATTGATACGGAATAGAATGGGACACCTATCTACATAATATATTTAGCTTAGTCTGCTGGTAAAAAATGGCGAAGAAAAAAGACATGACCTGTCTACGTTATTTAATAAATATCAACATTCTCAGAACCAAAAATGCAGACCTTTAAAAGGATTGAGGAGATGGTTGATCAATGATTAAGTGATATTTAGCTACTCATTCTTTTTATGAATGAATTATGAAAAACAAAAACTGAAAACCCACGTGCCTAATTTGCAATTGTCTATGTCTGTCAGTCAAAAATTTTCCGTCAACAAGCTTTTCCTTATTGTGTTTCTTATTATGTCAGTAAAATTGCAGTAAAAAGCTTTCTTAAATAAAAAAAATGTTTCCTTCTACTTACCTCCGGTACCCAGAACTTTGAGAAGCTCGAAGTTGGACATGTCAATCCTTCCTTTATGACCCGTCAGATTAACTGTAATAAAAACACAAAAAAACCAATTAGTTTATTTCAAATTGTACAATTATATAAGAATCATAAACCGGGAACATACGAGTACATAATACATGAATAACGCATCTTTTCATGCAGATAAGGACATAAATTGAAATAATTTTAATGCCTCAACTTCAAATTACTTATCTAATATTTACTTCACTCATCCACGATTTGAATCTTTTTATGGGCCTTCTGTGTCGGCATTTATTTTATTTACGCAATTTAAATTACCTACTACTTAAACTTTTTTAAATGAAATGCATTATTTCGTAAATTATCACCGCGCACGGTGGTTAAGATAGATGATAAGCGCATTTTTTGCCAGTTGCAATGCAATAATTCTTCCATTTAAAAAAAGAATTACGCTTTTCATCGACATCACGGGCAAGGCTAAGAGGACGGACCTCAGAACAAGAGTGATAATTATAAATGTAGTTAAGTAGCAGCGCTTAAACTTTATTTAATAGAGTTCTGTTTTATGCTTCTCGCTCTGAAGCAATAATCAGTTATAGTGCTGCTGATGTCGCACAAAAATAATAAAATGTCCTTGAACATCACTGATATTCCATTAAATCCTCTCATAGAGTCATTGTACCGAGAAGAAGCGAAGCTAAATAGGTATCTACTACACAATATAATATTTGCCACCATTTAGGCAAGATATGCTTTGGCATATATTAAACTATAATCTAATACATCAGATCATATCATCATACGTCCTAAGAGGAAAATAACCTCAAACGCAATACCACCATAATTATCATCATCATCAGGACATCATATCACGACGAGGTGAAGTACAACCCGTTTGGAAAGTATTGCAACCGTTGTCATTGTCAACTGCAATTTAGTTAATTCAGTTTTAAAATTGAATGTA
>JAHZNJ010001658.1:0-10148 GCA_027744475.1 Lepidocyrtus cf. sotoi NNG-2020 | reverse complement strand
AAACTTCAATGTTGTTTTAGGGAAATCTTAAAACTGGTTTTTGATACGTTACTGGAAGTGTCAAAACCGGCGGATAAAGCCATGTGCTTTTTCTGCCTAGAAGAGCTGTGTGGAAGATCTTTGCTAGCTACTAGTTTGTCCGCCTTCGCTGAATTGATAATTGTTCGGGTGACTGATGTCCAGACAGCACAAATGGCACGTGATGTGACTAAAGCTGCGGAAAACTGTGGCATGGCGTTGGCTATGCACTTTCCACCGGAAATACTAGTACGAGCCTTATGTCCTATTGTACAGAATAAAGAATTTCCAGTAAATCAGGTGAGTAGTTTTCTAGTTTATCATTTAAATAAGAATTAATTAGAATTAACAAGTACTAATTGACTTGTTTCGTGTATGTAGATGGCCATTAAAATGCTGCAACGAATGTGTGATGCCTGTGAAGGGGATAAACTGAGAGCCTTCTTACCAGATATAATGAACACTTTGATACAAGCTTACGATCATCCAGACTCGGCCGTGAGGAAAGCGGCGGTTTTCGCAATGGTCGCAATTCATATGAGGTACCACCGCAATATAAAATTCTTATGCTTTTTAACATTATGCGTAATTAATTCAACGCTTGTGCTGGCTGACGCTGACCTGTAATGCAACCTTATGTTAATTAAAAGTTTTTGTCACTTTCACTTTTTCGCAGAATTGGGGCTGAGCTGCAGCCACATTTAAGTTCACTTAGTGGTTCTAAACTGAAACTTCTACAGTTGTATATTCAACGAGCACAACAAGGAAATGGAGGAAGCTGATTTTTTACCGAAGTCCATAAACGTTATCATGCTGTGTTTTGTATGTTTCCTTCTTCGTCAGAAATAATAATTCCGCCACCACCGCTTATTTATATTTTTGCTTTATTGAAAAAATGCGTTAAAATGATTGACACAAGAAGAGTTGCAGTCTTGCGATTGAGCTCAATGAAGTTATTTCATAATATAATAATAATAGTACGTCGTACGTTGATGCCTGCATTTAAATTGTTAAACCGCTTACAATTGATCATGTAGTCGTTTCGTTTTCGTACGTCTATTGAACTTGAAAAAGAAGCTTCTCTCTAATACAATTTTTTACTATGTAGTGATTAAATAATAACTGACGTGGATAATAATATTTTGACATAATTCTTAAAGTCAATCAGTATCTTCCTTTCTGTAAAACTCCGTCGTAAACTACATACATACCTACATTATCGTTAGTTCTCATTCGTGCATTTTTAACCATTATATTAAGTGTATTATGTATTATTGTAAACTTATTTATAGTCATTTCCTCCACACTCCAGCATTTAATTTGTGGAAGCCAATTTTTAAAATACGTTTGTTTTGTTTAGTTGTAAATTATACTAAATACTAAAAACTACCACTGCAATACTGAAACCAGCAGGGAGTCTATATTGTTAATTACTTGTTCAACGTTACATAACAATATATTAGGTGACTGTTGTTCTGCCTCATAATAATAATAAGGATTATTATGTAATTGAGATAAAAGTTTTTAATTTAACAGTGTTTCAATTATGTAACGATTTCAATTATGACTGAAGTGGTTGAAAAATAATAATTCTATTAAAGCATGTTTCACGCTAATAAATAATTTTGTCTTAAATTGTGTTTGTATTCTATTCTAGCATTGAAAACGCTAATATGTCTTTTTTTATATATTATACTCTATATTATACTTCGATGAATAGTAGATTGATTGATAAGTGATACTGGTAAAGTGATAATGATAATATTTCTTTTAGAAGCATCCGCATACTTCGTTTCTTTACATCTTTCTTCCTCTTGATTGATGATTAATAATATTACATAATGAATGATTCTCTTTATGATTCGCGTCGCGTCTCGCGTCATGCTACGCTTCATCACAATTCTTTGTTTCTCGTTTTGTGCTATCTAACTTCTCCCGTACATACGCAGTTATTGCAGTTTATTAATGCGCTCTTCTATCTCACATTGTCATAATCCCCTTCTCCACATAAAACGCGCCAGCTTTAAAGGCCATAAACAATTGAAAACTTTGTTTGCTATTAATGCAATACAATGGTGCTATTTCATACTTAACTACTATAGAAATTGACTGACTTGACTAGAGAGGAGCATCGCATCATCGAGTCGAACGAAAATGATGAGTCAAACAAGTCCAGTAAAACAAAAAACAACACCAGAGAGAGCAACAACAACAGGGAAGCATCATCCAGCGAATGGGAAAATGCATTGAAGGGAATGGGATGGTTGCAGATTTTGGTATGTGTATGTATTCCTCCGCCTGTTTGTTTGTATCTGCAGAAATTGCAAGACGAAGAATTTTACGTGAGCAGCATGGGTCAAAATTTGGCGTAATTTTAGTTGCGTTTTTATCAATTCATCAACGAAGCCAAGCCAATACGTACTGTTGTTTTGTATGCAGCAGACTATTAAAATGCTATTTTGTGAGTGGTTTTTGTTTAACTTCCTGATTTTCATACTTAATTTTTCCATAAAACGGGGCAATTAATAATTACAACAGTGAGCTCAACTTCGTTAAAAACCGAAATTGATTGTGTGAAGTTTATTCAATAGTTTTAGTTGATAGTATCTATCTGCTTGTGTATGTCATTTGTCATTGTTGTTCCAGTTTTATTGGATGAAAAAACAATATTACGAATCTTTGAAGGAGAATGAGAAATCGATTACTTTTGATTCATCTTGCAGTTGCAATTAGTGATGATCGATATTCATTATCGATTGGGAAAACTTTGTTTATTTCGTGAATGTGGAATAAGTCGAAGTCGTCCAACAAAGGTTTAGAAAGAAGCCAACCGATTAACGGAAGTAACCTTTTTTGGCCAACAAGCACGTGCTTGATTTTTAAAATGGCTGTTTTAGCAAAATAAAACCAACCAACCGTTAAATGTTGATTGATTGTAAATTCTTCAACGACGTAAGCAGCTGGTCTAATCTGAAATCAGAGGGTGAGTAGTGTTAGCAATATCAATTTCAGAAGGAACAGAAACGTGTGTTTGTTTTTGTCAATCCTCAATGAGCATGGGATTGGATTGTTGTTGTATATAATCTGGATTTACAAAAAGTTATTTCCTTCTTCTTTTTCTTAAGGACTGTTCTAACGAAAGTGTACCTTAAGGGTAACCGGGACTTCCGTGTAGTTGGTAGTTTCAGTTGGCAAGTCACTCCAGTCCAGCCACTATACACCTTACCGTTTGCAATGGTGAATATCAATTTACTAGAGTGCGAGGATAAGGAGAACACGCCAGGGAAGAATCCTTCAACCACGACAGAGTACATGTCGTTCAGTGAAAATGAAGATGAAGATGAGAATGACGAGGATAACGAGAAAAGGGATGAAGACTTCGACATCATGTCTACGGATGATGAAACTGATGAATCTGATGCTGACGTTCCTACTAGAAACAAAAAACTTAAGCCTTCCTCCCCAAACAGTTCGAAGCCTAATTTAGCGTCCTCGCCTTCAAATGGAACTTTAGCAGTAGCAGTACCAAGTACGAGAAACAGTTTAATTTCAAGAGTAGATCTAGATGAATCATCACCATTAGAACTTGGAGATGGTTACCTTGTTCAACGGAGTGACGATCAGTGGTGTAAGTAATCGTACTATTATTTTATTTTAGCAGATCGAGCTAATCGTAAGTTGTACTTATCCAAGATGTTGGATGTCGATTAAAATATAAATGTCTTGTTTGTTATAGATCCTGCTAGAATAATCCAGTACAGAATAGCTTCAAACGAAGAAAATGGCAAGCACGACATGGATTACTATGTTCATTATGAGGGTCAAAATAAAAGGCTTGATGAATGGGTCCCTCGAAATCGTATAACCTGTAAACAAACATCTGAAACCCAACCTATCCCTGGTTCTAGTAATAGTAGCAGCAAAGTTATCGCCCCGCCAGTCGTTACTCCAGAAAGCACATCCCAAGTCACTACAACTTCGGAGAACAGAAAGGTCACGCGAAATCAAAAACGGAAGCACGATGAAATCAATCATGTACAAAAAGCAATAGAGGAAATGGATCCAACAACTGCTGCATTAGAGCGTGAACATGAAGCAATTACAAAGGTTAGTGGTGGTAGATATGGTATTCTTTCTGTATTACTTCTTCATGTTGCAATTGCAATTGTTAATTTTACCTTAATATTTATAATTTAAACTTAAAGTATGACACGAATGTTTTGACTTATTGGCTGTTTTATTTTGAAATGTGCAGGTGAAATATATTGACAAAATCCAGTTTGGAAAGCATGAGATTGACACTTGGTATTTCTCACCGTATCCAGAAGAGTATGGTAAAGTTAGCAAGCTGTATATATGCGAATTTTGTCTGAAGTACACAAATTCAAAAATATCGTACCAAGATCACTGGAATAACTGTATGTATCATCAACCTCCTAGCAAGGAAATATATCGCAAGGTATTTTTTTTAATTATTACTTTTTCATTTTAATATACAGCTGCTGAATTATTTTATTTTGTCCGCATAGTTTTGATAAAATTGACCTTTACCATCTATTTATTTGTTTCAGTACAAAATATTGGTTGTATGATGTATGATGCAATTTTATAGTTGAGCAGTACATTTTGTTTTTTAAAAAAATACAAACTTTTCATTCGATATTCTTGCGATTTTTAATGTTTAGGGAAATTGTCGTACCGGTCTTACTGGAGCTGGGTGCTGTTAGAAATACTGAGGGACTATTGTGGAACAGTTACAATTAAGGACTTGTCCAATATGACGTCGATTTCCCAGTCAGACATTATATCAACCCTACAAGCTCTTAACGTGGTCAAATACTGGAAAGGTCAACATGTAATTTGCGTCACGTCAAAAATCGTCGAAGATCATATACAAAAAAGTCAACTGAAGAGGCCAAGATTAGTAGTTGATCCTTCCAGCTTGCGATGGACGCCTCCAAAGAAAAATTACAAGCGAAAATAGTCTCCACTTGTTTAACTTAATTTTTTACCCAGTACAGTTGAACATTCAATGAAATTGTAAGTAAATTAATGATTCTGATTGTATTGTGCATAATATTTGTTTTTAAAAACAGATATTTAGATTTTGAAATATTTACTTCTACTATGTTTAACCGTGTTTACGGGTGTTCCAAATATGTATTGTAATTGTTGCGAATGTAATTGTGTTAGTTTTCATGCATTTATTGCAATATGATCAGGATAATATGATTATGATTATTATTTTGTTGGTACAGTTATTGAAGCTTCTCAGTAAAGATCTCATTTCGAAAATATAACAAAAAATAACTCATCGTTTTTTAATTTAGCATATTTTTTTAAATTGTTCATGATTAGTTAGGGAAAACCCATTTCATTTCAACAATCGAATTTGGCCAGCTATTATTCAGATTGCCTAATTCGGTTGATGGATTCCATTTTATTTGTATGTCACTAGAGATTTTTAATCACGTAAACAAAGTTAAATTACAAATTACGCTCATTTTAATGAAATAAAAATCAATCTGGAGAATATTTGAATATAGGTTTGTCATTTATTTCAATATAACGATTATATTATCTACAGTAACTTCTTCAATCATAGTAAATTATGAATTTCATATTAATATGAGTAAATAATATTTATTTACTAAAACTATGAACATCTGCCATATTTTTCCCTTTTATCAGGAGTTTTCACGGATCGAATATTGATTTCAAAACGAGATGACAGTATTTGCAAATAAAGACATATTTTCCATTATGTTTAACAGTTTATCGTTGGTAGTTAGTTATCTTACTAATTTGGTAGATTTAGGTAATTTTAATTTATTTTCTTTATTAGTGCATATAATATGCATCGTTACATTATAATTACTTATCTTAATCTTATTATAGTAAGTCAACTACTCGTAAAGTTATACATACATATCAGGATAATAAAGGAATCATCATTAGCTTCGCAGCTTAAAACAATTAAGATTTTCATGATATCTAAAATACACGCATAGTATGCATAATGCTGCGCTGCTGTACTGCAGAAAATGACCAATCAATATTTTTTTACAATATAAATAATTAACTATATTTTTTTACAAAGGCGAACCCTTTGAAATATGTTAACATGTATTATGCTCTTCTAATCCAATAATCTACTTATCTGTAATTTAACTAATTAACTATAGGCTTTTTAATGAACAGTACGATACGAACGAAACATTTTAGGTAAAGGTGTGTATGTAAATATGTGTAGCAGGTTATTTTAGGAAGTAAGCCGGATTTTTAACAGTAATGTGATGTGAAATTTCACTAAACATGAAAGGTTTTAATGAACAATTTTAAATGAGCCTACAAATGAAAAAAGTATTCCATGACAATGAGAAATGAATAATGCTAAAATAGGTGTACTGGATTGGATACAATCAAGAACAAAACTAATTTTTTACACATGAATCTTTTGTTTGCGAGTCTCAATGAGAAAAGTTGTCTATTTCCTAATTGGTGAACTGAATTTCTAGCAAACTCTTAGAATAGAAGTAGTAATCAATCATCATCAGTATTATCGTAAATAACAATGTATAAAGTACATGAATATAATATTTCATTAAGTTAAATTCCCTTAAAAAGTAACAAAAAAGATTTAAGAGGCTGATAAATTATAACTAGTTTATGTTTTATGTAGTAGTAGAAGTTAAATTTAATGCAGATGGAATCTCAAACAAGTTATGCTCCTTTCTCTTGTGTAGTTTCACCATCTCTTATGTCACGCGTCTCCCGAATTCATGCCAGAATCAGATGAGCCTTCTTGGATTCATCAAAATCGCCTCTACATTGGAAAAACCATAAAAAGTACAAGGTAGCAAACAATTATTAGCAATACTATATGAGAATATGAATTATGTAATGTGAGGATTGGTTGATGGTCACAACAGCCTCATTTGGATCATTTCATTACAAACTATGCAACAGACATAGTAGAGATGTTTGCGCGGTGCAGCAATCAGACATATTATGACATGTTATATAAAATGTCATTCAATCAATTCATAATTTACTTAAAATTCTTATGTAACTAAAACGTTGAGCTGTGCCTTTAAAAAATTACTGATTCATTATAAAAGTAGTGTAATAAAAATGAGTCAGTAATACTTTCATTCAAGACTAAAAATCACAATAAAATGGGATCAGTATAAAATCTTACGGAATACGAACTATTTACACACAGTAATTAATACTTCTACTACATTCATGCCATAATATAAAATCAATCTTCTCATGGAAGAATTTCGTTAAATGTATTCTATATCATCTTCAATATCAGGTTAAAACGTAAAAAATGTCAGTACTATTATTTTCAAAGTGATTTCATGTCAGAGACATTAATCGTAAGAAGAAGAGGGAAAGAGAAGAGGAGAAAATCACTCCAAAACTACCTCCACAATCGTAATCATAATCGTAATAGAGACACAATATGGNATTTTCAAAGTGATTTCATGTCAGAGACATTAATCGTAAGAAGAAGAGGGAAAGAGAAGAGGAGAAAATCACTCCAAAACTACCTCCACAATCGTAATCATAATCGTAATAGAGACACAATATGGAAGGTACATAATAATATGCTCTTCTTAGTTGTTTTTATAATGTTTTAAAAATACTAAAAAAATAACTTCTTGTGAGGATATTAAAGTGAGAAATTATGAAAAGTCAAATGGCTGTCGCGTCGCGAGTTGCAATGACAAACATACCTACTACATGAATGAAAATGAGGTCGACAGCCAGTAATGCTCACTCACCTTAACATCATTGCCCGAGTCGTTCTTTCCAAAACCCCCACCAAGATTTGAGTTCATGCCTCCAGTACCCCCTCCCATGCCACTCATGTAAGCAGAAGAGTCGTAGCCACTGTTGATGTCAAAGATTATAATATGCTCAAAAATTCTTTTTATAAAAAAATGTATGATATGTAACCCCTAGCGCATAACGTAAGTCTTTTTGTACAAAGATAAAATTGATACCGACAAAAGTGAATGAAATGAGTTATATAATGATGAGTGAGGTGATGCGAATATTGGTTTACTCGCGTCTGCTCAATCATGAAAGCTACCTGCCATTGTCGTACCCTCTGGCCGAAGAGCTTTGCTGCATTTGTTTCATGAACATGCCCATAGTATTGTTCCATCCATCCATACTACCACCACCCATGTTTCCCATACCCATACTACCCATGCCACCTGAAACAGCATCACTGCCCATCGTATTAAACGGGTTCATCTGGATTTGAGGTTGATTAAAGACAGAGATATTGCCGGGTTTCAATACTCCGTATGAAGCCAACAAATTACTCGCTGCGATGATTTCCTGGATAGCTTTAGGGGGGTACCCCACGTTCAGCAAATACGCCTTCATACCCTCAATCATGTGAGGAGGAGGAGTATGTCCATTGGAAATTGCAGGTCCTCCAAAGGTACACCAGAAGTGAACTTGCGGAGGGTAACCGGAAGCTGTATTGAATGCAGGAGCATTTTGCTGAGGTCCCCCGGAGTTGGGTCCCGAATTTCCACGGTCTCCACCCCCGCCGCCGCCGCCGCCACCACCTCCACCACTATTACTGCCGCGATTCCAGTTTCTTCCACCCCCTAAAATTAATCATCACATTGGTATTAGTTTAGTACTCTATATAAAAACCATTATTTCTCCGAAGCACACTTACTTCCACCACCTCCGTATCCTTTAGAGTCGTCCCCATAGTCCTCAGAGTACTCTTCACGATTATTTGAATGTCCACCGCTGGTGGAATAGTTGATAGTTAAACAAGATGAGCTTTGTGGATCTCCTTTGATGATCTCCAATATCAGCTTCAGCGCTTTCTCAATATTTTCAGGATCGCCTGTTAATAATAATGCAAAAAGAATAATTAGACCAAATCAATATAAGCAAACAATATTTTAACGAATCATTGAATTAAAGTCATAATTAATAAAGCTTACTCTCATTATTTTGTATCGTCACAACTCGTTCATTTGTGGGTAGCTGCTCATTCTTTTGAGTAAGATTAATGTGGCAGTTAGAATCCTCCTGTATGCTTTTAACACGAGAACCCCCCTTGCCAATAATCAAGCCAGCCGTTGCTTGTGGCACAATCAAAGACAGCTGCAGAATAATCGAATAAAATAAAATAAAATAATAAAATAAATAAAAAAGCTCAATTATTTTGCGTTTCAAGTTTCATACACAAACCAAACCACAGACAGATATGTTCTAATACTTTAAGCGTACCTCTTTATCTGATACATTTTTCGGTCTTGGATTTTTAGGGAAGAGGTCAGAAGGAGAAGTCATTCTTTTAAAAATAACCATCGTAGCCGCAAGAACATTCGAAACTTTTCCTGACATAATTGCCACTCGATTATCCGTACCTAAAAATACAAATGGATTGGCCCTCAGTCATTTATTTAGTAAATTGAATTAACTTAAAATATTCTAGTCTAATTTAATCGAAAATATTTAATTTTAATTTTAAATAATTTAAATAATTACCTGGAAAAACATCATTAGCTTTACTCATTCGGATATGGACACTGTACTCCTTCTGAAGGTCAGAAATATTTTGTCCACCCTTGCCAATTACCGATCCTGCCGTGGCCTGCGGAACCATAAACTTTAAGTACACCGCGTCCGGATCTAAAAATTCAAATTAAAAAACA
This sequence comes from Lepidocyrtus cf. sotoi NNG-2020, assembly GCA_027744475.1. NCBI lineage: Eukaryota > Metazoa > Arthropoda > Collembola > Entomobryomorpha > Entomobryidae > Lepidocyrtus > Lepidocyrtus cf. sotoi NNG-2020. Next base: position 426 of record JAHZNJ010001658.1, on the reverse strand, counting down.
TGCATCATCATAAATAAATTTCATAATAACATGGTTTCTTATGTCTAATAAAACTGTTAATTTGATTTGAATTAAAGTTTAAATTTATTGTCTAAATAAAAATAATGACGAACTATTTACCATTATGGAAATTCGACTTCTTTTGTGGACTTCCAGAGTAGTCACCGTCATTGGGACGCTTCTTTCCTTGACCGCCTTGCTCATGACCACCATCATCATTCCCTTCCATTTTCATTCGAATGGCTTTGAGAGAAACAGATGACGCTAAAAAGATTTGTCTTTTCGAAGATTTCCTTTTTTGTCTAAATTGTCACGTTACCGGCCAAATCGAATTGTCAGTTATACAGTAAAGTAAAACTGTAAAACGTTAAATTTTTATATATTTTATAAATAGAAGCACTACAGCAGACAATATAATAACTTTAA
>JAHZNJ010001657.1:0-13298 GCA_027744475.1 Lepidocyrtus cf. sotoi NNG-2020 | reverse complement strand
CCTTGTACAGAATTTGATAAACCTTGCTTGCTAGTCCCTTCTTCTTTATAATTAACGGTATAATTAGAATGTTCAGTGAGCGTAACGAAAAAGCTCTTTTGCTGCTCAAAATTCTCCTATTTTAAGGTACTTTTATAACTGTTTGAGCTGCTTACTATTATTGAGTTTATGTCATGTTGTGTTATTCTGGCCGGGCTAAAATTTATTAATTTTTTTAAACAAAACTTACATGGCATAATTCCATTTTGTTTATAGCGTGATGTTGTGTATATTATCTATATTGATAACTATAAAGCTCATATCTCAATTATAAAAGTCAAGTGTATTACAAAAACACTCGTTCATCTTGCCGACTTAAAGAAATATTGGGGTAATATGGCACTTTTTCTTTCAAGTTCTTGCAGAGGATAATTTTATTATTAGGTTTTATGCTAATGAAAAAGATTTTTTCAGAGCTAAAGCTCATGTGATATCTTGATAATAGTTTGAAAATTTATATCTTGTTTGATCCTCTTCATCTTCCTTCTTTCTCCTCCTCTTGGATAACTCCTTTTCCCAGAACTTGAGAGAGCTTCACCCAATTTGATTTTCTGTCTCTCCCCACCGATCTAGGAGGAACTCTCTTTATCGGATTTGTCTGATCCTTATCTGCATAGTAAAGGTGTTGGCTTTTTTAAACATGTCTAGAGCAGATTTTTTTGCTTGGCTCTATTTTTCAAGGTTTAACCTTTCAGAACATGTCGATTATCATGGTTGTGGAGATGCTTCCTCTTGAAAAACATGTTTTTGGCATGAGAAGGATGAATGGAGATTTTAGTTATTGCAATTCTATTTTAACCAGAACGGGATAAATCAAAAATTTACTAGTATTTTTTACCTAAGTCCAACTAATTTTTAATAGCTTTCGTAATCTATACGGCAGAAGCGACGGAGGAGCATGATATGTAATACAAAATGATTACTTGTTGCAATATGATTGCTTCATACATATAGCAAAAATTATTTGACAATATTTTTGCATTAAGATGTATGCAAAACAAAGTACTAATGCTTATTCTGTTATTCGCTTTGAAATTAGTTTCGTTGCTTTTTTCATTGCTGTATCAAATAAGACGTCTCCTATTATTCATTACTGTGAGTTTTTGTAGAGTGTCTTAATTTTTTCTTTTCTGACATCTGTTAAGAATTAACATTCGTTATTTCTCTCCATCCATTTTAATATATGTTGAGAGAGTGTGTTCGAAAGCGTTTAATTTTCCACCCCCTCATATAATAATTTTTTCTCTCTGTATTTCTCTTCTGCTCTATTATGATGATGGATACCACAGGTGTTCTTCCGCGCTGGTGTTTTGGGTCTGCTTGAAGAAATCCGTGATGAGCGGCTCGGGAAAATCATTACTTGGATGCAATCTACAGTCCGTGGTTACATCTCCAAGAAAGCCTACAAGAGGTTGATGGATCAAAGGTAGATTGTCTTTGACTGACTCTTCTTCTTCTCTGCTTTATGTTATTATTCTTGCTTTTCTTCTCCTCTTCGGGAAACTACTACTACATCCATTTATGTAATACAATACGAACGACGAACGAAGAACAGTATATAGTTATACACCACACGGACGACACTATTATTGCCATTATTTATTGCCACTATCGGAACATTTTTCCCCAGAAAATCTTATTATCTTTAACAAAGCCTTCTATTCTTTCAAGGAGAAAGTTTTTTATGCAGGAAGAATATAAAAGTACTTTGTTTTTGTGTGGCGAGTTGAGTGGAGAAAGTGAATAAAAGGAACTAGAAAATACCTGCCTAAGTACAGGGCTGAGGTTGAGGATGACTCCTTAACAAAGAAATATTATTCAACTATAATATATTATGTTCTTTGTATTATTATAATTCTATAGAAAAGCGAACATTATTATTATGTTTAGATAAAAAAGAAGGGTTTGTACATGTTTACTTTATATGCCTATGCTACCTTGTTTGTTGTTTATTGTTTTCCAGTTCTATCAAAAATATATTTTTTGTTTGAAAGAGATTTCCCTTCATACTGGATAAAAAACTTTAAAATTTACGTGACTGAGTGTAACGTTCGTTTTGTTCCTCTTACATTAAAATGAATGTTTTGAGGGAGGAAAGAAAAGAGAGTTCTTTTTCGAAACTGTGTAGATTTTAACGAAAGTTGGAAGAAAGTTACCGCTACTCTATCTCCTTGCTTTTTCGCCAAGAACAATAAGAAATAGCTTTATATGTAGTAAATAGCTAGCTTCTTTTTACTGCCGCTGCCGTTAAAAAAGAGCGTAGGAAGAGGAGAACGAAAGAGAAAGGGTTTGATTCCTTTTTATTTGAATTCTGTTGAGAAATAGCGAAAGAAAGAAAAACACTTTGTGAATGTTTGTGTCCTGCTGTATTACCTGATGAAAAAGAGTGGTAAGAGTAAGTATGAGTGCTACATATGTTCATTTACAGTTTTCCCATATATCAAAAAATCTGTGTAGGTTTTTTCTTCTTTAGATTTTAAAACTTGTTCTGTTCCTTTCAAAGAAGAAAAAGAAAGAAGGTTGTTGTTGAAGAAACATATTGTTCTGTTCTCTGTCTTAAATATTTGGACATAAAAACACAATTTTCTTCATCTACCTTCCTCTCTTGTTAAACTGCACAAATAAAACCGCTTGAAGAAGGCTTCTTTCTCCCTCTCTGTCTCGGAACTTTGTGTTTTAAGAAAATGACTGCCTCAGAGAATGAGAGTCCTCCTACTGGAGATGGAGAAAAGACTCCAGATGAAAAAGAGTAATGTTTACTTATTTTAAACTTTTTATGTAGTGGTAGAGACTATTCTATTCAAGCTATTATGGTCATGGTAAGAACTTTATATAAATACTACCTCATAGTCCGCAGTTTTATTTCTACGCTTATGTTTTACTTTCACTTTAAAAAAAAGTTCAGTAGTTTGTTTTCGGTATCACAACAGAAACACAGGATGAAGTAATTTGATTGTAATACAGAAAGTAGAAAAGCGTAGGCAAATAGTAAGAACAATTGTACAATAGCAAAAATAAATAGGTATATTTACCTTAATCTTCTTCGAGAGAGATGGAAGAAAGTAAGTCAATAATAAAGGATGTTGTAAAGAGAGTAATGAATAGAAACAAAAATGCCATGCCATGTAGCCTCTAGTCCAATTATTTATTCTGTTTATTGTTAATGTTACTACAGTTGGGGAAGAGAATAACCTAATTATACTTAATTAGATTTTTTCTTATTTTTACTTTAATATGGCAATAAAAGTGATCTCATGTCAAAGAGAAATTCTCTTTTTAAAATTCAGGCTAAGATTCAATTAAGGGAAAGATTCAATTGTACAAGCAATGTAGGTTAATTTGATTGTAAAAGCAAAATGGAACAGTAGTAAAAGTAAAAACCGAGAGAGAGACAATTAAATTATAATTGAGTTAGGCAGGAAAGGAAAGAAGACATTTTCTACTGTTACTTACAACCATGTTGTGCCATGATATTGTTTTCACAGAATTGCACTGCAAGTCGTCCAACGAAACTTGAGACGATACATGAACTTGCGAGGATGGCCATGGTACCGCTTGTGGCAGAAGATCAAACCACTTCTCCAAGTTACGCGTGTTGAAGATGAAATCAAGGTAAAACAAACTTTTTTCATATACTTACAAATATTTTGTCCTACATTTCCTTCCTTCCTTCCCAAAATATTACAGAGATTTTATCAAAACAGAATCTTCATCTTCTCGCCTTTTGGGCATTTCAGTAATTTACATAAGTACGTAATACTGCATAGCGTGTGTTTAGTATTGCGTTACCATCATGATGCCATGCCATGTTTGTTGCTCGTATTGATAAAGTTAAAGTTTGACTTGAGTTTCTTGAAAAGAAATCGTGTTTTAGGTGAAAGTAAACAACATTGAGAGAAACTAGTTTTAAACAAACAAATAGATTAGTAGGGCTGTGATAAATTAACTAAATACTAGAAAGAATTTAAAAATTCTCTTTCTTCCACTATAAAATTTAAATGGTGTTGTTGTTGACTCTTTCCTCTAAATATATACAAAGATATGATTTGAATAGACAGAACTCGCATTAATAATAACTACCACTACGAGTACTACATGCAATCAGTTCCGTTTTTTTCCAGGAAAATCTCTATTATGAAAGTAAAATTACGGAAGAGAGTTGCATGTTTTATTCAACACAATTTCATTCTCACTTGAGAAAACTTTTCCCAGTTTATAATTTTTTCCATGGGAAATGGAAAGCATAAAGATATTATGTAGCATTACAATCGTCGTCCCTTTCGAAAGTATTACGCTGCTACATCCATCATGCATGCAATCCTTTGAATATTTTGAAATTCTTTCAAGAGGAAGCAAACTATTTTTCATGTGAGATAAAAAATGTTGTGAAATCTCCGTTTTTGCATTTATGTAGATGTTCATATTTTTTATCATAAGCACATTACTTTTTTCTTTTTTAAAGAGGTGCACAACAGAGTAGTATGCATGGTACTGAAAAAGAGTGGTAAGAGTAAGTATGAGTGCTACATATGTTCATTTACAGTTTTCCCATATATCAAAAAATCTGTGTAGGTTTTTTCTTCTTTAGATTTTAAAACTTGTTCTGTTCCTTTTGCTTAGGATATTCATCATTTTTCCATACATACACAAAACAAAAAATAATATTCAGTACTACTGTGCACTACTCACGCAAAGGAATAATTATTGTGTAGGCATATAAAAACCACCCTTTTCGGTTCGTTAGGCAGTTGTGTCGAGGAGAGAAGAGGAGTCTCATCTACCAAAAGTATAAGAGGAAAAATTATGTGTGTTGTAATGATAATCATGATTATATCGTGATGATGTTATTTTTTTGATGATGACGCGATGAGCACATGTAGAATTTTCACTTTACCTCTTTCTCTCTCTCTCTCTCTCCTTCATTTTCAAAAAGCTTTTTCTATCGAAGGCAGCCTATTCATAGCGTTTTCCAGTCTGTAAAAATATTTTGCAGTTTTTGGGACAGCGCAGGTGAATCCAACATTATTTTATAAAAGAAAAAATCTTACAAGAGATGAATGATATACTACCTATTTGTGTTTTGCATACGATGATGAATATTAATTCTCTTCTGGGGCTTTTGTGAACGTGAAGATATTATGGAGGATAGGATGATATGAATATCAGTCTTGTTTTGATCACCAAGGGGGTTTCGATTTACAAAAAGATCTATGCATAAGATAAAATTCTATGCACCTGCTGCTGCTTTTGGTGGTGGTTACTGGTCTGTTTCCATCTCTCTTACTCTTTCTGACTCTCTTCCGTTTAAAAAAATATTATATTTTTCAGTAGAAAAAAATGTGTTGTTTGTTGGAGAGGAGTGGAGGAAAAGAAAAAGAAGGTGGAGGAGAAGAAGAGAAGAGATGCCAAGGGAAATGGAAAAGACTGTGACTGTCGACTGTACTAGGGCTTCTTCTTTTCTCTTTTCCCAATAAATATGCTATGAATATTTCAAGGGACGGGTTTCCTTCCCAAGAAATTAGAAAAAGGGGAAAATTGATGGATGAAAAACGTGCAAAACAGAATCCAAAAAGAATGAGAAAGAAAGGCACACGAAAAAAGTCCGCATCCGCATAATATCAACAATTTTTTCCCTCTTGCGATGGTGAAAATTTTATTCCTTGCAATAGGGGACAAGACTATTTTTTAAGAATCGAAACACGCTTGGTTGACTCTCTCAAGTGAAATAGATCAAAACGTGTGGAGATTTTATAAAGTCTTGCTACAATAAGAAGGAGAAAGGTACACGCTTTCCTGCATCCTCCTTTCTTCTTATGGTCTATAAAATCTCCGAAGGTCTCTAACGAAGAAATAAATGGAAGTTGATCAAATTAAGCCATCTGTGAGCTAATGAATGTAAGGAGGAATACGTTTTCTCTCTTCGTAGTACTTCGTGCCAATTTTTCACGCTTCACTTTTATCTGAGTTGGTAGGTAAGTACATTGCGTGCTGTAAGCAAAATTTATTTAGGTACGATGTCGATGATGGTGATACTGATGGCGGTAAAAACATGTAAAAGAGATATTTTCTTTAAGGAATGGTCGAGCGATTGAGGTTTCTGATCAATTTCGTTATTAGATAGATTTTTCGACATCAACCGGGATTCCGCGTCTAGTTATCCGTTTTCATTTTCATGGGTGACGTAAGCAAAAAAGATCTTAACGTACAAGAATCCATCCGACGGTCCGTTCGTGCCATTTCTTGAATTTGACTTTTGCAGACAAAATTTCAAATAGATTTGAAATTTCGGGATGAGTTTTACAAACGAGTTTTCCATTTTTGACCATAAACCTTTGAAATAGTTTGAAGCAGACATGAAAGACAAAATATAAACACGTCACAAACAAACATACATAACAGATTACTCATCATCACCGTTCCACCTTTTTGAAGTTATCCTTCTTCACCTACAATTTAGACAACAGAGTGGAGGTTACTATGTTAGAATTTGTATTGCATCTTTAAAATGTTTGGAAGAATGCATTCCTTCATCTGTTGGTCTACTCTTCTACTTCTAATAATAAGTCTTTCCGTGTAATTGTTCAAATAGTCCTTGCCGGATTACCTCGCTGCAATACTGGTGTAAAGATAAGATGAACTATTGCTATAATATGTTGCGTTCATTAACAAATCATCATTAAATGTTGATGATAGTACAGCTGAATCATAAACTTAACTTTGGCAAAATAATATTTTGTTTTGGGTTTTGGAACGTATTAACGAAATTATAGAGAGTAAGGTATGCAATGGGGGAAAAGAAGACGGCGAAGTATGGCTAAAGCTATGACGTGACGTGATTACCTACATCTAGCATTTGTTCAAAGAGGATCTAGAGAGTAAAGACGATACCGAACGGCGCAGCGATGCAGTGATTACAGATACGAAGATGCCAGCAGATCTAGAAATTTTTAAAATATGAGAACATACACATTTGGTTGTTGGGAACGGTGTTTACTTCTAGCTTTTTTAATAAAGATATTTTAAAGATTCTCCGTCGAAAATGATTATGATGAAGATGTTGCTGCTGCTGCTGATGATGATGATGTTATAAGAAGGTTAATGGTGCTATGCAGAAAAAAGAAGTAGAAACATTAGTTTCTCGTTTAACTTTTTTTTGTAAAGAAAAAAAAAGTATAAAGTATATTCATGATTCAGTATTTTAAAAAAATGTGGGTGGATGGACGAAATTCATGATGATGAAGATGCCTAAATGTTTCTTTATCTGCGGCATGTCACAGTCATCATGTTAGTGCCGTTTGCCGTTCCGTTGCGGTGCTTCAACAGTTGTAGCAGCAACAACAGGAACAGTAACAGCTCCCAAAACCGAATTGGAAATCTTTCTCCCTCTCTCCCTACACACAAAACTAATAAATAGCATAACACTTTAAATGAGTGGCAGTTAGAAGAGTTGTGATTCCACTACTCAGTCAGTGACTTTCTCACACACTTTAAGCCACCACCTCCAAAAACTCCTCTCTTTCTCTCTACCAGCTAAAGATAAACAACTCCTCGTCAATTTTAGAACTAGTTTGGAACGTATCATCTTCATCATCATCATCTCTAAATTCTTCAACTCCTCCTTAAATATTCTTAGAAAGACAACGCCATCACAAATTTATCATAAAGAAACTAACTAGACTACCAGACGTACGGTGTAAGAATCCGTAAAACCTTCATCACCGACATAATCGACATAACTATCCTCCGACTTTTTATATAGGTTTAAAGAATAAATCTATTTTGGGTTTCGGTATTTACTTCCTACTACCTCCACACCTATTTTTTTTATTATTTATCGGTAATCAACTCCATCCTGTAACCGGTGGCTGAGAACTCAAAGGTGCATAATAATATTTTTGCAATTTTTGTGGTTCATTATGGGATCATCCTTGTTATCATCATATTCATAAGTGAGCTTCACTTCTTCTTGTCGACATCATCTCACCTTCCTTAAAAATATTTTATTGAGAGGAACGAAAAGGGTGAATGGAAGTAGTAGATGAAGTTTAAAAGTTGTGTGCTACTTTCTCGAATACCGTAAGACCAACACCAACCACGGTGTCTAATTTTCGGTATTATTATTAGTGTATGTGTGTTCCAAAATAAATATAAATAAAAAATAGCTACAGTTCCTTATTAGTTTTTAGTCATTTTTACTACTACAAAATAAATAATCAAATACGAAGCCAACTAGGTTTTAGGTANAAATATAAATAAAAAATAGCTACAGTTCCTTATTAGTTTTTAGTCATTTTTACTACTACAAAATAAATAATCAAATACGAAGCCAACTAGGTTTTAGGTACAAATTTGTATACGGTATAGAAAAGAGCCTACGTGTTTCACTCTCTCTTCTTTATTATAGCTTCCCATTAGCTTGGAATTTGGAAACTTGGAGTTTTATAAAAATCTGAAGAGAGACAGTTTCAACAGAGAAAAAAGCATTTTTTGGTACGTTTTTGTGATAGTAGAATTAAGTATGAAGTTTGAATAAGTTTTTTGAGCTATGAGAAGATCAAAGTGAGTGAAAGTTACAACAAAGAAAAGCATTGGAATAATAAACAAGCAGCACTAGTGAAAAGAAAAAAAGTTGATTGTAGTGAAAAACATTATTCCTGTTTACAAATTTCTTCGTAATAATATTTTGAATACAACAAAGGAGGAAGCTTAATTTTTAAAAAAAAGTAGGTATATTCATATTATTTCCTTTTGTTATTTTTGTTTTTCATTAAAAGCAGGAAAACAAAGCAGTGGCAATTATCGTAAAGCCTTTCCAGGCTCTAAAAATAAACAGAGGAAAGCATTTGTATTTTATACGGGAAAAAGTTTAGTTGTGGGTGAAATAATAAGTCTGTTAAAGAGAAAGGGAATTTACTAACAAGCAAACGCAAACATGGCTATGGAAGATGAAGAATCTGAAATGATAAATGAAGAAATGCCCAGGTCGGGGCCAGATGATTTTGAAAAACAAGTTGTATATAAACAGAAACTGGAAGAGAAAGTTCACAAAACAGAGGAGAAGCTAGAAAAGGAAGAAAAGTTGCGGAAGAACATTGAAGAGAAGCAATTGAGACTTTTACAAGAGAAGAATGACCTCCTTACCCAACTGGAGGCTGAAAAGGGTCACTCTGGAGAGGTTACGGATAAACTTACTAAGGTTGCCGCACAAAAGCAAGATTTGGAAAGCCAGCTTGGGGTAAGTGCCACTGCTACATAATATCATCAAATTTATGTGCATGTTTTTCTTTTGTTCATTTATTTTCCTTTATTTGCTTTCCTTCTTTTATTTACTAAGCTTCTGCACAATTACATACGCAAATATTGCTAAAGACAATGCTTGTCGAGTCGAGTAAGAGACATTTTATTTATGAGAATTATTCTTTAAAAACTTTTTTGTAAAGACATGCTTGCGCACATTTGTGCACATTTCATAGAATTTCTCTTAACTTGTTGTAAATCTTTTAAAACTTTTATTTCACATCGATGCAAGAAATAAAATAAGAGTAATCTTTTTGGTTTAGACATTTTCAGAATTTCAAATTTTGGTAAAGAAAAATATTTTTTCTTTCCAAACGATTTCACAAATAACATAAAAATGCCCTACTATCTATCTGATTTCTTCAGTAGTAATTTCAAATTTCACCAGAAACGTAGAGTTTTTAATGTAATATTTTTTGGTAAAAAATTTATCGAAATATCTGGCTGTCCTAGACAGGAGGGTATTTTCTAGGATCTACTTATCATTATCAGATTTATGTCATTTTCATATGTTTCTTTTCCATAATAATATATTATCCTTCTAAACCATATGATTTCGTTCATGTTGCTTTTTCGAATGCTTTGCTGCTGTTGATGATAATAATTTTCAGAGTAATCTGTTTGGGGTGTATAGAAAGTAAAAATCCTAATTTTTATGAACAGTTGCACTTGCTTCCAAAATGGTGACAGGGAGAAAAAGAAGTCAAATGTCATTTCTTCATTACACCACCACGTAATATTAGATAAGATGATTATGAGGAGAGTAAAAGACACATCTTTGAGTTAAGATGGCAAATATTTTTTTGGAAATATTCCCACAATGATAATCATTATTGCTAAAAATTCTTCTTAACCTGCTTTAGTTTAGGTAAGTTTAGCAGAATCGTGCTTAGGTGGTGGTGGTGGTAGTTGGTGGTGCAAATCTATACGTAATCCATATTATGCGTAGACGTAGAGTAGTAGTAGCATTTTTTGGATTTCTCTTTATTCTAAATAAATCCACTGAAAACGAAAATTGAAAAATAATATTTTTGAGCTTAGTTTCTAGAATATGAGTGAAAGATTTACATAGAGCAGGCTTACCCGCCGGGGCTGTGTATCTATCATTCATAAAAAAATCATGGTCATGTTAATGTCATGTTAAATTCTTTGAAAGGGAAGGATATACAAGGAGAAATTTTATTCGAAATAAACAAAAATGAAAAATTTCAAAAAATCCTTTCATATTCAATAATATGAGATCATACTTCATCAGTGAAAGTGGATTTTGCTGAAAGAGTCAGAGATTAATAGGAAGCAAAAGTAGTTAGTAATAGGCAAGACAAAGTAGAGTGCATAATATTAATTACAGTATTAGTCTTCTGTGTTGAATTGCTTTTTCTTAAGAACACAAAACCTATTAGAGTGATGCAGGTTGTATGATAAACTACGCACCGCATGTGCAGTGCTATTTTTTCTGTTTCTAATTTAGATGATGAAAATGAAAATGAAAATCTCACTTTACGAGAAAAATTGTCTTTGTCGGCAGGAATGAAAGAACGTACATGATAAAAAGATTAAAATAAAAACTTTAATTAATATTCAAGTGCTTCATCATTTCTTCTCCTCCTAGTGCAAGTTATGAAAGAATATGATTGTTTCTAGAAGTACAAAAGCATTTTTAAAAGTTCTGTTGAAGAACTTTTGCTTTCGTTCGCAATATATCACCTCATATCTTTAAAGAAAGCCAGAAGGACGATGCGATGGTTTTATGACATTATGTAATGAATCTTTAATGCATTGTTTGTTCTTCAATGATCCTTCTCTAACTGAATGACTACCACTAGAGCAAAATGTCTCAGCTCATTTTTTGCTGTGTTGTTTTCCGTTACTTCTTTCCTCATCGTAACATATTTTTGTCTCTATATTAATCCAGGATGTACAAGACCGCCTTGTTGCAGAAGAGGAGCAGAAACAGCAAGTGTTCCAACAAAAGAAAAAGATTGAACAGGAATTGTCTGGTATGAAGAAGGAGTTGGAGGATGTTGAGTTAGCGCTTAGCAAAGCTGAAGGGGAAAAGGCCACAAAAGAACATCAAATCCGGAGTCTTAACGATGAGATTGCTCATCAAGATGAACTTATTAACAAGATGAATAAGGAGAAGAAACACTTGCAGGAAGTGAACCAGAAAACCGCAGAAGATTTACAAGTAAGTAGAAGAAGAGGAAGTAAAAGTGGGTTTTTATGATGATGGGATTATCGCGGATGTTGTTGTTGATGATGATTAGGATAAGGATGACGATAAGTATATAATACGCATAGTATGTACCTATATTCTTTTGGTGCATATATTTTCACATTCTGACATTCATTCCCTTCCCTACTAGCCTTAGCCTTATTTAACTTTTATTTCTTTTTGCTATTTTGTTTTGCTAAGGCTGCAGAGGATAAAGTTAACCACTTGAACAAGGTAAAAGCTAAGTTAGAATCAACTCTGGATGAGCTAGAAGATACCCTTGAGAGAGAAAAGAAATTACGGGGAGATATTGAAAAGGCAAAGAGAAAGTTGGAAGGTGATCTGAAGTTAACACAAGAGGCAGTGGCCGACCTGGAACGTAATAAGAAAGAACTTGAGCAAACAATTCAGCGAAAGGATAAGGAAATAGCTTCCCTCTCTGCAAAATTGGAAGACGAACAGTCTCTCGTGGCTAAACTACAAAGGCAAATTAAGGAACTTCAGGTTTGTAGGCCTTACCTTTTATTATCAAAGGGAATGTTTACTCAAAAATAGACTTTTAAATTACTTTTATTTGATTTAACTTTTTTGCTGTTGTATAATTTCATTTTAAAAAACTAGGCCAGGATAGAGGAGCTGGAAGAAGAGTTGGAAACCGAGCGACAAGCTCGTGCCAAGGCAGAAAAGCAGAGAGCAGAATTAGCTCGAGAGCTTGAGGAACTTGGAGAACGTCTTGAGGAGGCTGGTGGGGCAACTTCTGCTCAAATTGAGCTTAACAAAAAGAGGGAGTCCGAGCTGTCAAAATTAAGACGAGATGTCGAAGAATCCAACATCCAACATGAGGCATCCATGGCCAACATCCGGAAGAAGCATAATGATGCCGTTGCGGAGATGGCAGAACAAATTGACACCCTAAATAAAATGAAAGCAAAGGCAGAGAAGGAACGATCTCAACTGGGCTCAGAGCTCAATGACATCCGTGCAGCAATGGACCATCTTACAAACGAGAAGACCAGTCTGGACAAAATGAACAAGCAACTGACAGCTACCTTGGGAGATCTCCAAGCAAAATATGAGGATGCATCCAAAACCGCTGCAGAGCTGGATCAGAGCAAGAAGAAGTTGGCAATTGAAAATGCTGATCTTACCAGACAACTGGAAGATGCAGAAGCACAAGTTTCTTCGCTTTCCAAATTGAAAACCTCACTAGCTACTCAACTTGAGGATACCAAACGAATGTGTGACGAAGAGTCCAGGGAACGAGCAACACTTCTTGGAAAATTCCGCAATGTAGAGCATGATCTTGATAGCCTCAGGGAACAACTGGATGAGGAATCTCAAGGAAAGGCAGATCTTCAGAGACAGCTTTCAAAGGCAAATGCAGAAGCACAGCTCTGGAGAGTCAAGTATGAAACTGAAGGTGTTGCCAAAGCTGAAGAGTTGGAGGAAGCTAAGTAAGGCTGTAATTATAGACAGCGGAATACTATTATCATTATATTATTTAATATTTACGTCAACTCAGATTTTGCAAACTAATTTTTATTCCTATTTTGAGTAAACCGGAAGTGAAAGTTTTTAATATTTAAACATTAATTTGATTCGTTCGCCCTAACACTATGATTCTATGAATAAAGATTGCACTCGACCACTCCAACAAAGCCAACGCTGAAGCCCAAAAGAGTATCAAAAGGTATCAGCAACAACTCAAGGAAGTTCAGGCACAATTGGAAGAGGAGCAAAGGGCCCG
>JAHZNJ010001656.1:0-17902 GCA_027744475.1 Lepidocyrtus cf. sotoi NNG-2020 | reverse complement strand
CGTAAGATATTTTGAAAAATGTTTGTGAATAAGATTTTTAATTAATTCATTAAAACTATTTGGTGAAATCTACTTACTTACTTAATAAGGGATGTTTATGTCTACATAACAAAAAAAACGAAAACTTTTCCCCTTTCTTCTGGCACTGATACTCGAAGCAATAAAATATTGTTTGACATTCTCGGTCTTGCAATATATCGTCAAAAAGTAACAATAATAATAAGTATTCTTAGGTAATACAATAACAACGGCCATAATGTTAAGAACAACCATTAAGTAATTATTACTATTATATAGATTCTGTACAGTAATATTGCAGTACTTTCTTTTTCAAAATTTTATCGATCACTAATCAATACTAATGATGGAATATTAGGGGAAATCTTTTGAATCAAATTCATAAAAACGTTGAGAATTATTCCGTTTTCAAGTTTTTAATAAAATTTTTATTAAAAATTCACCTTGGCCTAGGGAAGACGTTTGTCATCAAAAACTGTTAATTTGTTGCCACTTTATTTAGTATTTTTCAATATTGTTCGAAAATGTGAATTGTTTTTGTCATAAATCTAGTCAAAGTGTCATTGTTTGTTAAAAAAATGTAGCTGTACTTTCGTTCGATAATGTTTGTTATGTTATATTAAGAAGCTTTAACAGATATGTTTGTTATGTTATAATAGTTATAACCGTTTCCTGTTTTGTATTTCGTTAAACACGTCTTTGTTAAATCTTGTTTCTTTTTTTGTTATTGTTAAAAATGTTTATCTTTATGGTGGCCGTTGATGAATCATTATTGTGAGAGAACGTCATTGTCATTTCTTGTAATATTTNGATGAAAGATATTGACTTGGCTGTAAAAAGTAAAAACTATTATGATTGTTGTGATGATTTGTATAATATGAATTTATTATTATTGATTAAAATAGTTTCCGCGATATTGCATTCTTCGAACTTTTACATCTAAAAGTTTCAAATGATTGTAAACGTTCCATTATTATGAAATCAATGTTTTTAAGAAAATAATAAACTCAGCAGTACAATTTAAAATCAAATGCATTATTTATTACATTTTATTAGCATAGCATGAGTCATACATGAAATTATTTAAATTATCCTCAAAGCGGATTAATCTATGCTGTCGTTAATAAATGAATCATCTATTTTCATAGCTTCGTTAAATAAAATCAACATTTGTTTGACCCTTTTATTATGCATACTTTGCAAAATTGTTGTGTTTAGTTTAACCAATGCCAAATGCCGAAGAATGTAATTGCAAGTTGCAAAATGAATCACCATCATAAAAAAAGCGAATTTTATCTGTATCGGTTTATAAATGACTATCAGTATAAGACGTCAATTTTTTTATTGTTTTCCAACAAAATGTTTAGAATCGTATAAGAAATAGAAAGAACAATTATTGTTGAATAGAACAATATATCATAATAATAATAATAAGCAAGTTTTCGTCTACGATGACATATAATATTATTTAAAACATTACATAAAGAGAAGAACAGAAATAATATAATAATTAGCGTATTTACGTTTATTAAAAGACAAATATTTAAATAAGTACAAAGCACGATATATTTGTATTTCTAAGAAGAAAAGGAGATTGTAAGAAATGTGGAATAATAATAACAAGAAGAATTAAATATTTTATACCACAGTAGCAATGGAAGAAATGTTTTTATGAAAAGCCACTCATTAAAAAGATAGTCCGAGTCACACAGGGAATTCCCTTCGCAATCTTATTTTAAAAGCTTAAAAATCAAAGAATGAGCTTATTCATTTCGGTTAGAATTGCTAAAAACAGACAATCGAATGAATGGCAAGAAATACAGTTGTAGTGTAGTAGTAATAGTAGTAATTGGAATAATGGAAATAGTTTTAAGCCTTCTCTGAAGAAAAAGCAGCAAAAGAAGGTATTTCTTTCTACTTATTACCTTAAATCGCTGTATAGTTTTACAACAAGTTTAGTCTCATTTACTATTGATAATAGATGTTATTACAACTATTAGCCATAGTTGTAGATGTGAATAACTAGAATGTTAATAATAGTAGAGAAGTTGTAGCATTGTTTTTGCTTTTTAGTATTCAGCCTTACATTTTACACGTTCATAAAAAAGAGTCGGAGGAAACGATGACGGTGACAAGACCTTTTCTTTGTTTTCTTTAGCTTTGTTGATTATTATTATTATTGCATGAAATGACGAACGATTGATGAGTGATTTTGCATGTTCGATTCTACAGGAAGTCGCCTCTAATAATCTTCTTCGACAATTTTTTATTGAATTTAAATTGCGTAAATGATTACGCTTACTGCTTATTATTATTTTATTTGACGTAGTTAGTATCTATTACTATTTAAAAAGCCGGCAAGGAACCATCGGTCCATCATTTCATTTATATTGTTACGTATATTTATTTATTATTATTATCTATTTTGTTTTGTTAAGTCTAAAAATTCAGCTGCTGTTTTAAGAAGAGCTTCTTAAATTCATTAATTCTCTCATGAGCCTTCTTGATACTCTATACATGACTACAATTTTCATACTTTGACTGGTGATTTTAAGGCTAAAGTATTTAGTAGGCCTACCAGGTTTACAGGTATGCTTACACTTAATCTAACTGTATAATATATAAAGGGCTGCATTTAATGTTTAAAGTTGGAGTATTTTTTTGCAAGACAACTGATTACTGAATCGCTACTGATTCACCCTGCATACCCCATTTTAGTACCATTACAACCGTTTTTCTTCCATTTCTTTTTCTAAAGTTTACATATTATTGTTTTTTTGAGTTTATTATTATTATTATTATTTTCTAGCTAGAAATCTATTTTAAACTTGCTAGTTTTATTTAAGATGGATTGCTCCTTCCCGCTAATTATTTTTTATTTTAAAACAAAACACAGCACCATGTGCGATATAATAAACAACGTTTTCTTCTCGAGATTAGGTATATGTAATATATAATTTAATATTAATCATGACGAAATTAAAAATCTATACAAAATTCTGTTTTGTTGATATTCTTCTATTCCTCAATTCATTCTCAGCTTAATATTATTAAATTCTTCCAATTTTTACGACAGATTCATCCTTCCAAAGGTTGCCTTTTTAAAATTTTTACAGTGTTATAAATAGATTAATTAGATTGATATATCATCGTTACTGTTGAAATTCTTTTATAGAATCTGCTATAAAGTGTACTTAAGTACATTTTTCTTAGTTTAGTAAGTTAAAAATACATTTTTGGAAAGGCATCCTTTCTATTTAGTATAAATTAACGCCAACGCTCCTTTAAAAAGTAAATAAAATTATCTTAATTATTTATTTAAGATGGGTCATCTATCTCATCATCAAACAAATTGGCTAGTCGTCGAGAGGGAATGTGGAAGGCTAAAAATCGTTGCTATTTTTGCGAATTAATTAAATACAAAGTTACGTAAAATTATAATAGATAGCACATACTATTATAAGGACTTATTGAATAATGATGAAACACAATAGCATTTTATTGTTATTATCGTCTTCGGTCGCGGAGAGAATGTCGAAATCGTATTTTTTCATTAATATTGTTAATAAATAATAAGCTTTTTAGGTACAAAGAAGTGTAAACAAAGGTACCACGTACACAGCTCCTTCAACAACAACGAAGTTATTCGGAGAAATTCTTCTTTTTGTCAATTTAGATTTCACCTCGAAGGACAGGAACTTACTGCCACACTGGCCGCTGAATTACTAGATCCACTTTCAATTACTGAATTGCCCTTAGAACTTACTGAAGAGAGTCCACTTCGCTGAGATTGTAAACTGGACATTGATCCACTAAGAATACAAGAAGAAAACGATTTTCAAAAACCTGCGTAAAACAGTAAAGATGCTTGATTTTTCTTTAAATAAAAGCTTACCGATAATCAGACGATTTTAGAACTTCGTAGTAATACATGACCTTCGCCTTTGATGTTGTTATCGAATCCATTAAATTATGACTTGATGGAGCTACGTCGTGGAACTTCCATTGCAGTATATAATATCCCGTATGATTCGTTACATGAGAGCCCTGATTGGAAGAAATCACAGAGTTGTAAGTTAGTAATCACAGAGTAGTGTAAAATAGAACATATTTCTGGGTGGAAGTATTAATAAACGCATCATTCACCTGAACTGATTCTCCATCATGGCAAATTAGGCTAGACTCAACCCGGAAGAAGTCATGCCCTTCCTTCCAATTTTTATCTATGACTGATTTATGATCGCTATCGGTTAGAGTTTGATTAGCTTGCAATGTGCCGTTGGGTGTTGAGACCGTATTTTTAGTTCGAAAGACGGAGAAGCAAACGCTGTGACGAAGAACATCAAAGTCCCAGGTAATTACGCTACCTAAGTCCTCATTGAGAAGAACTACTTCATGAATCTAAAAGAAACAATAAACATTACAAGTATTGGGAAATGTAACGCAAATATCCAATCTAAAGACAGCAAAAAAAGTAATTTTCTAAGTACCTGGCCTTTTGTTAAGCTAACAGATTTATAAATACTTTCGTCGGATAGTGCTAAATGCTCAAGTTGTTCTTCTGGCATGTAATTATTCTTAGGAACCAGCCCTCCTTCCGGGAAAGAGACCTACGCAAACCATTCAACGGTTTTTAATAAACATTGAATAAAAAAGCTAAGATATGTGGAGACTTTCAAGACTTGAGTCTGCCTTGATGGATTCATTTAATGTTAAAAATAGTACCGTGCTTGTTCCACCAAGGAAATCTGGCAAATATTCATCAGGGATGTAATCTGGCAATCCGCCAGGTCCCTGATAGTCATTTCCGGCATAGAAGAAAAACTTGGAGCAAGTTCGCTCATCTAGATTGAGGATAAAACAAAGTTATGTAGGATATACCATCATTACTCAAGAAAATAAACAAAAAGAAAAACTTTTACGGTGAGTTAGACAAGGAATTCATTGCAACAAAAACTCACCAATGAAAGTACGGCAATAGAATAAAAATGCGTCAAAGAGATTACGCACAGGAAATCGAAAAAAAAATTAACTAGAGCTGAGTAATGAGTAATTACCTGTATCGTTGTAGTGCCATCCGCCTGGAAAAAAGTCTTTGATGACTTCAACTGTTTCGTACTCTGAAAGAATTTTATCCACTTGATATTTCTTCCTCCAGTTTAAAGACTGGGAAAGCATTTCTCTCGCCTTTTCAATATTAAAATCCCGAGCTCTTAAAAATCTTAGAATCATAGTATCGCTTGGAAGCTAAAATAAATAGAAAAGGTTATAATTATTCTTGAAGTCAGTCAATCAATGACATAAATCCGTAAATAACTATCAAGGAGAAAATATTTCTTACATTTCCTTTTTGTAAATGAGCGAGCCAATTTCGCAGCTGCACTAACTGGGACTCTTCCATAGGAGACAACTCTCCCAAATATCGTTGAATGTAGTCAGCGTCCAGTCTAAACTTATTTTCTTCCTCTGCGAAAGATTCTCTTCGAATGATAGAGTGAGAACTGCTGTTGTGACTACCCGCGCTGCCTTTGTCACCCCCAGCGCCGCCACCAGAGTGTTGTCTGCTAAGACTACTATGCTGAGATTTGAAGCTAGAACCAGCGGTTGCCACTTCAGGAACATTGCTTTCTTCTACTACTACAGTCTCTTCAGTTTCAATTGCTTTTACGCTATTATCTAATGATATTTTTCTAAAACAAAAATTAGAAATTATATACTATAATATTCGTTTTTAGGTTTTTACGGGTTTATTATTTAGCTGATTTTTAAATTACCGAGAACCAGGCTGCTCATTAGTAGCTTCTTCTTCTACTACGCCGTCAACAGCGGCAGAAGGTGGATTCGGATCAGCCCACAGTGGAACTTCCGTTATTCCTTCCTGCTTCAATTGGTCAATGAAGTATTCAATAATTTCTTTCCCCTGTAATTAATTAAAGAAAACGACATTCAACAATCTTATCAGCAACCAGTAATCGCACTTATCGATCAATATTGCTTTTAAAAATCAAAGTCATACTTTGGCAATGTTAGCAGAGTATTGTTTAATTGCTAGTTTCTCCACAACTGTTTCGAATCCATAGAAAGATTTTATTTCTAGACTGGCAGCTTGATCAAAACACGTCCAGTTTGGATTTTCAGGGTGGACCTGTAAAATATACATACAATTTTTTATTTAACAGGCTTCAACTGTATAACCCACACGTAACAAAATTTCCCACAAGATTACGTAAGAATTTTTACGAAGTACATTTTTTTACACTTACGAAATAGTTGCACACTTCATTGATTATTATTCTCGATGCAAAGCTTTCATTGTACGCTTCAATTTTTAAAGCACGACTCCTCCTATCCAACGAATTGACTTGAATAAAGTACACAAAGTCTACTCCAGCTATTTTCTTGAGCAAATAAGGTGCTTCCACATTCAATTTACAACGCCTTTCAATGACTTGTGTGGCGCCGTCTTCACTATCCGTTTCTTTCACTATGTCGGATCCTACGAAGACTGGAATCATGGGGCAGGTTGGAAATCGACGCTCATATGCCTGATAAATTTTTGTAAAAATTACAAAACATTTACAAACTACTTTCTTCTTTAAATAATAAAATTGCTTTAAACAAATATTCAAATTTTAAAATAAATTACCGCCATGATGAGTTCGAAGGGGTATTTATAAACCCGGACGGGTGACTGATATTTCTGCACCATTTTGACGGAAGAAGGTTCTAAGTTATTATACTTTTAGAAGAAAGAATAGAAGCAGAAGTGTAGAACTTGAAGGAAGCAAAACTTTACTTTCACCAACCACTCTACATGAACAAACAAAATGCAAATTCAGTTACAACAAAGTTATTACTTTACTTGAGCATATTGTGTAGAAGACTCAGAAACATAAAACTTTAATTAGTACTACAAAAGTTATCGTTGTTGCTTTATTTCACTTAATTTTATGTTTGCCGAAGCACTTCAAAAACATATCTTATCCTTATCAGGAGATAAACTTATTTATTTAGATCTGCTGAGATTAATCTTCAGTCGGTTTACTATTATTACTCTGTTCTGCTGAGTATTTCGATCGTTTTATTTTACTTGGATAAAGAGCAAAGCAAAACTAATCCAGCCAGCTACAAGCGCGTTGACTTATTACTGTACTGGGAGCCTTTTTGAAAGAAATCTTTGCAACGGCAACGGCGGCAGCAGAGTCTGTAAAACTTAAGTTTTTAAGGTATCTCCAGCTTCATAGGCAAAAACTAAGTTGGAGTATAGCTTACGTTGATGATGTTACTTTGCTTTAAAAATCGATGAGGTTCCACTCTTTTGGGAATAGCAATGAAAAGCTACTTAAAAGTTTTGTTTCTTTAATAACTCCACAGAGAAAATAAATTATTTAGGGAAATTACACAAAAGTTTCACTGGGACGTCACACAACTACTGCTATTCCAGCAGCGGTAGCAATCCAGAACCGACCATTCAATTTACGTCAGACAAGTGTAAAATTAAAAGTTGTAGAAGAAGAATGGGAACTCTTACAACTTACAACAACCACCACACTTTACTTACTTTCCACGAAGCAGTAACAACAACAGCAGCAGCAAGTTATTGATTAGCTGGCTAACTAAAAACTGAACTTTTGCTGATGTTCCGCTGATGGACTAGTTATCCTTGTCACTCCACAGAAGGGAAGTTAAAATAATTTATATGTATATATATTTTGCAGTAAATTCGGTGGGCTGGGAGTTGTTGGTAGTAAGTTTGAGTCCGCTCAGTTCACCAAGTTAAAGAAGGTCGATGTTGATGATGATGATGGTTGACGGTTGAGTGAAACGAGTGAGAGAATAATACCTTCGAAGATCGATAAAAAATGTCCAGAACTTACTTATTAAGTATACAAAAGTTACTTATTAAAATCTTATCATCACTCTACACATATTTCAGATAAAAATAAGTCAGCCACACATCAGGCCAAAGGTTATTTTATTAAGAGGCATAGAAGAGGCAATAATATGTTGTTGTTGAGAGTTGAGTCGTTTTTTGAGAGAAAATACTTTTTTCTGTAGATAAGGAAGAAGAGAAGGAGAAGAGGAGCGTAGTTTAGTTTCTTCAGTTCAATTGCGTATTCTTTTCCGTCTGTCGTCTTCCTCACAATTACTGTGATTAGCAGCTTTGTTAATTAGAGAGAGGATTCTCTCAAATGTGTCAAAACTGTCTTTAAAATGTTACTTGCTGCTGTTGTTGTTTTTCTGTTCGACCACGTTTTCGCTTCTCACATGTTACGCTGTGGAGACAATAAAGAAAGGGTTTATCTGGAAAATAAGAAAAACAGAAAAATAATGTTACATTTAATGAATGACTATAAAGAATTTCCGCATTTTCTTTTTTCTTTTACTTATTATATTTTTCCTTCTTCTTTCATTTAAATATATAAGCACGGGTTTGAGCAAAAGACGAACTGGAACTGAATAATACTAATAAATTGTAAGTAAACAGAATTATTATTAAGACAAGAAAAGACTGTTTTTATGATTAATGGCGATTTTTTACTTGACTGATGCGCAAAAGGATTATACAACATAGTAACTTAACTATCTTGCAGCTTTTGATATTTTATTTTTTTTTGCGATTTTAGGTAGCTTTTCAGCAGAGGCAGCAGTACAGGGTTCGTGATAGACTTGCCTTTTTATTTTATTATAAGATGATTTTGGGGTGAAGGTTTACATAATTTAGTTGAGTTGATCATGATAATATTTTTTCATACTTATATTGTAAATTATTTACGGCGACGACGAACGCGATGCGATGCTGCGAGAGAACTGAACTAACGCAAAATAAATTGTGGTGGAGTTAGTGAATGGCAGGCAAGTGACTAGAAATCTTCTCTTCTTACAAACAAATTACTTTTATGATAGGTATGTTTTTGCGAGGGATCTCAACCACCACCACCTCCAATAACAAGAGATAAGCGTATGGTGGCAAGCAAAATCTATTACGAAACAGCTAATAATCGCAAAAAGTAGTTTTTTATAATGGATTTTAGTGTTCTGTTAGAGAATGAGACATGTCTTTGGTTTTGATAGAGGCTAGACCGACACACACAAACACGCAGAATAAAACATTCTACTCGCAAAAAGCTTTTTTGCCTTGTTCAAGTTATCTAGCCTAGTAAAGTAAGTAACGATAATGAAAATGAAATGATAAGTTAATTGAAGGATTTACTTGTCAGATCAATGACTGACTGATGTGAGTCATTGCTGGCTGTTGGATTGATATAGACAAATAGGTAACTATATGACAATTTTTCGTAATAGGATTTATCAAAAATCTTTTTTGTAATTGAATTGCCAATTGACATTGCAGTCTATAAACTACAACTTACATCAGCTAATTTTCCCCAAACTTTGCATGAGATTGCATTTTAATCATTTTATCAAATACAATAAAGTAACTGGAATGGAATGAACATTTGAACTTGAGCCGTTTACTTTTACAACTTTTGTATTCTTGTAATTTCTAAACCGTTTTGTAAGACTTTTAGCAGTGTAAATCCACGTGGAGCTACAATTGCATTGTGAATGGAACACTAACGCTATTCCTTTGGCCATCCTCCATAAAAAAATGCGGCCGTCGACTTTTGGAACTGTTAGGAATGCAATAATTTCTTATTCTAGCTACAATAAAAGAGCAAGGCTGAATGCTTGCTTTTGCTTTGGACACCTTCACACGACATGTCAAGCAAACTGTGCTTCTGCTATCAAGTTTGGCATAATTATGCGAGCAAACCTCAATCTAGTTTTATCTTGGTTTAGTTTGGCCTAAAGATAAGAAGGAAGCATTAAGTAAAGCAAAAGACAAGCACGTGTTTTCTCTTCTCTCAACAGTCAATATAATGTTCAGTGACATATTCCAATTCCAAAGTCCAGCCTTAAACAAAGAATACATTCAACTCTCTTCTCCACAACTAGAAAGTTGTAATAGTAAAAATCCTTCTTCACACTTACTAAATCAATCTGCTGCCATCTTCCATATGTCCCAACCCAACCAATAAAATAATAGTAGTTTTAAATGAATTTTAAGTAATGATGATGATTTTAACCTTGCCGATTGCTTGACCAGACACAGACAAATTCGTTTTATTTTAAACTATTTCTATTTCACTTAATCCAATCGTTCACTAAATCTGTTTTATTAGTGGTACTATACATGAATGAAAAAAGAAAATAAGCTATTCATAAAAAGACACTCGTTAAATTTATACTGAAACTATTTTATGAGCCACATTTTTTTCGCAAGACCACATAATAGCGCATAGCGAAAGAACATTTTAAAACCACATTAACCTTGCGCGAAGCTGAAAGAACAATTATGACAATGCAATAGATTGAGAAATTGGTCGAAGAGAAGATGAATTGAATTAATGACTTTGGATTTAGCCAATCGATCAATTCTCAAATACGCATTATAAATGCATGTTTTTAATGTTTCATATGAATAATTTCTTTCTGACATATAAAATAAAATTGACAATATTGATTCATATTATGTTTTATGTTATTTTGAAAAGCACTTTTTGTGAGGCACAATTTTATACGAGAGCAGCGAATTTTATGTACCTATTGCGCTGCGACGATGATGCGACGGTGCCATTTGCATTAATGCAAAGACTACTTTAATGGCTTGCAAATAAAATACTGCAAAAACTTAACTGCTCGTTGCACCACCACACCACTACCATCGCATCGTCACCACCAACTAATGGCATACTGTCTGAAAATAAGTGCGAGTGATGAAAAGTAAAATGAGTTGGGGTTGGTTGGCCGTTTAATTCAATAATAAGAAAAAATGGTTTGCCAATTCAGTACATTTATTATTTTGCTTCACCGAACTTACAATTTCATACGCTTAGCATACCATTTGCATTGACAAAAGCAGTTAAAGATCTTGTCGAACTAGAAACATTTTTATTGATTGCGTTATATGTGTACCCTGTCCTTATGCCCCTTTGTATAGAGGAGAACTATAATACACAACTTTAAGCCAAATTAAAATGTGTTTATTTTCTAGCGTAAAATAACCCCTTTGATTAGGCTCATCAATACCATGAATGAATCGTCATCATCAATTCAATAACAACAATCCACTTACACTCACAAACAGCAACAAAATTCCTGTATAGTACTTTCGAAAATAACGAACAACAAATTAAAATGGAATTTAATGGGTTTATCTACTTTTTCTCCTTTTATCTATCCTACGCGTACGTTGTTAGCTGTTACTTATATATCACCTAACATTAAAAATCCCACTCACATATAATTCAATCCTGTTTATAATCTTCTCTGTTTATCTTCATCCCATCCTATCTTTTATTTTTATCTCTCTAATTTTAGGCTTTTTTTGCACAGTCAGAAGAGGAACTAACAACTAACACAAAGTCAAAAGTGGATCGAAGAAAGTGTTTACAAAACAGATAAATTTTAATAATAATGAGTAAAAATTCTGAGTACATGGAGGAAGATGAGTGAAGATTATTTGAAGCCTAACAGCAACGCACACTAACCAAAATGAGTAATTATAATTAACGAAAGCTTTTTTATGCTTTGTGAATATACCCAATGGGTTAAATATTCAAAGAAGTTGAAGCACTTTAATAATGCGTGCGATTTTTATTATAGTTGGTAGGTACACAGACATACTAGTTTCTTGTACATGCACAAATAAAGAATAAATTATGTTTCTAAATCTTCCTTCGCCGTACTATCAACTACTTACCTTTCAATAAATTTCGCCGTAAAAATTCTTTCTCTCACAAACAATCAAACAACACTAGTCAGTAATCCACTTTTCTCATAAATCCATAGCTTATTTAGACAGAAAATCCAACAATAACAACAATTATTTTATTTATGGAAAATGTTTCTTCGTTCTTGCTGCTATTTCCATTTGCTATTTTTGCTAAAAACCAGTCAATTTTCTCCAAAAACAGCGAATAAAAAATTTGTTAGGTCGTTCGTTCACTCACTCTCAACCTCAACACTCAATTACTTCTTACTACCTATGTTTATGTACAATATTATCGTATAACTTTTTTTATTGTCGATAGTCGATAGAATATAAATATTGTCCAAAAAAGGGTTAATAATTTGTTACCTTTCCGTTTTTTCGCTATTATTTTTTATTTTTAGCCCAGTAACTTACTGTTACTACTATTTGCCTGTAGTATGCAACATTATTTCTCAATTATTGATAAAAAGTTCCATTTTATTTGGGTCGGCTCGGTTCTTTACTCCCAACATATTATTTCGATACACATAGAAAAATGTGGAATGGATGGGAATAAGTAATACATTTATGTACGTACCTTTTTTCTTTTCCCTTTCCTATTTTCTCTTCTGATAAATATCAGTCGGTCGGTCGGTAGTCGGTATTGCTGCAGCAAAAACATATACACACACTCTACTACATTAGTAACAGCCGTCTACTTTGACTGGAGTTTTTTTTAGGACGGGACTCAACCGACAGGAACAGGAGGAGAGCTCCAATTCTTTCTCTAATGCTTACTTTCTATACACTTCTTCTCCTACTCCTTTTATTTTCCCAGCAAAAATGTAAAGGCAAAAGTAAAGTAGCAGCAGAGCTGTAATAGTACAGTTCTTCTGTAGTATTTCAATAATAGCTCTAATCGGTCGTGTCGTGATATGATTATTAGCAGCAGCAGAGGAGCTCTCTTTCTTTATTCTCTCGCATTACAGATAACAATGTATTTTTATGTATCAAATTATGTATGTATCTATCTGTTTCTGCTTCAAGCATGCATCAGTTGCTTACTGAAACCGAAGAAATTTCATTTTATTTAATACTCTTCTTTTCTTTTTCTCCGTTGAAAATTCCTTTCCGCTTCTTTTCCGACTAGTTCTCTTTTCTCTACTTCACTTCACCTAATAAACAACAACTTCTATCATCAAATCGATCCTCTAACTCTTTGCTTGCTTTATTCTTTTACTGAATGATGTGATGTCGACGACGTCGATGAGTTGAGGAGATATCATTGCTATTGCGCATAGGAGATTGTTATATTGAAAGTTTATGAATGGGAATAAAATATGAAAGTTGAAAAACTATCAAATTCATAGCCGCAGCAATAGTAGTAATATTGCTGCAGCAGCTGTGTAAAGATGTTCTATTGATGATGGCACAACATCAATATTTAACATTAACTGTTCTCAAGTTCTCATTTCTCACCACCAGCCATGTACAGTAAAGTAAGTAAAAAAGTTCAGCAGCACTTCAGTAGTAGAAGACATAAGATATTAAAAAACGAAACAGATTTAAAGCACACGAGTTTTTGCTTTAATATTGTGAGAGAAGCTCCTCAAACTATATCACCCAGTGCAAAATGCTGCTAGTATGATGGTTCGTTTAGGTTTGAAAGTACTAAAAAGTTGTTTTTTCCTATATAAAATCTATGCATATCCGTCAGTTTTACTCTCTTTCTAAACAAAAAAAGTAAATAAGAAGTTACTAGCTACTTAGTTAGTTACTATCTATCTGATACCCCATTCCTCCATGTAAATATAAAAAATGAATGTGGTTGGTGACGACCGACAGTGAGAGTGGTGATGATGATACCTACTTCATAATAATGATGAAGTCAATGCAATGTTGAAAAAGGCTTCGAATGAAATTTCACACAACCATCACGGCAGAACTGCAATGCAAAACTGTTTGCTCCTCTTCAAGCTTTTGGCTTTGTTGTTGTAGAGTTGTATCTTTTTTTCTTTATTTTTTAACAAGACAAAAGCCAACAACATAACGAGCAGCAGCAGCGTGCCGATTTGAATGAGAAGAATGAATCTGAATGCTTGGAAAAATGCTCAACGTGAATGTTTTGTCTACAAAATAAAAAGATTTTTTCGCGAATTTTTGCATGCTGTAGAGAGAGAAGAAAAATTGAAACCTATTTGCTATGAACCGTGTACATATTCCATATTATCCATACCATAATCATCCACATCCCTTAAACTTAAACTTGCTCGTGAAATGATACGGAAAAATATATTTTTTCTTGTAAGAAAGAATAAGTAATGGAACAACAAAGCCAAGTGCAGACAGCAAAACAACATCGTCAACACGATGAAAAGAAAATGCTGCAGAGAAGTGTAATAATAATAAATTGCAGTATTTGGAGAAGCGTTGACTTGACTTTAAACGCCACTGCTGGTGCCGCTTCTGTTGATAATGATGCATTGCGAGAGAGGAAGAATGAACGAGGAAAAATTTTGCAAAAGATTTCTTCTTGCAGCTTTTTTTCTGTGGTATGCATGTCTTAAATGGAAATGTTATATTTTTTAAATTGCTTACAAAAGGAATGCCAATAAGTAAAGTAAAATAAAGCGCTCAGTTCAGCACTCGCTCTCTGGTTTGGCTTTTAGTTGAATGAATTGAATGAGAAGAACTATTTCGCAAAAATTCTCTCAATTTTTTTTGCCGAGAACGCAAGAACTTGGATACTACATGAAAAAGGTTATTTAACCACTACTGCAGTA
Source organism: Lepidocyrtus cf. sotoi NNG-2020 (assembly GCA_027744475.1). Taxonomy (NCBI): domain Eukaryota; kingdom Metazoa; phylum Arthropoda; class Collembola; order Entomobryomorpha; family Entomobryidae; genus Lepidocyrtus; species Lepidocyrtus cf. sotoi NNG-2020. Next base: position 3,343 of record JAHZNJ010001656.1, on the reverse strand, counting down.
ATAGTAGTAGAGCAGTGCAGTGGATCAAAATGATTTGGCCTTCTACACAAACACGCTAATATATATTCATTTTGGGTAGGATTGTTAAAGTATTCATCTTCTGTTTCTTGTAATGGAGACTATGTGCGCGTAAGTAAAGTAACAACAACTAAAGTCAATATAGGATAGGATCCCTTTTTCAGCAAAAAGTACAACTGCAAAAACGAAGAAACAGCAGCAGATTGTTGTGAGATGCTGATAAATAATATGAGGTTGATGATGACATACTGTGACTTTGTTTGCTTACACGCTGCCCTGAACAATATAACCGCAATTGTAATTGTAAGACTTTATAATAAAAGAGAGACGATGACGAACGGAATTACATATTACATACATACATATTACAAGAATTGATATGCTCAAAGAAACACGTGAGTTTCCTCTCTCTCCCTCCATCATTGCATTTATGCTACACATGTACATTTTTGCAATTAAATTTATTGTTCTATAATACAAATTGCAACACCTGCGTGCGTTTAACATGTCCTGCTGGGTCATTTCTTCAAGTGATATGAATGAACTATGAGCGAAGACACGCGGCGTCATCGTCTTTAGGAAAGGACAAAGAGAAGATTCCTATTTAGTGAGATGTCTATAGTGGAAAGTTTTTAAAGCAAAAAATGGAATGGAATGAAATTGAAAGCAAAAAACTATTAAAACACTGCGCTGCTATCAGTAAGACCAGGTTTTAATATGCAAATAAACAAAAAATCGGTTAAGCAATGAAAATAACGACCAATTCATAATACTATTTATGAATACCAAATATGTATTCCATTCCAATGAAATGTGACGATGATATCATCTTTGATTTTTTAAATATATAAACTCGGCAAATCATAAAGTCTTAAGCAAAGGAAGAAGAAGAAGGTAAAACTCGTTTGGATTATGCATGATTATGATTATGAGAAAAAATATCATTTTCAACCAAGGTGGTTCAATATTGCTCTGCTCACTTGTACAAAGGGAATATATAGGATTTGGGTACCACACCACCACCGCACCGCACCACCGCCATCATCATTATTGCATTTCTTCGCATAAAGATAATTTGCGTCTTATTACCTCTTGCTTCTTCTATGAATATGTGATGAAAACCAGTTTTGCCAAATGTTTTACTTTAAAATAAAAGTAGGGAAATATGCCAAAGAGAGCGTTTATACCTGTGCCTCTGTCTACACGTGAATCATCTTATCATCATCATATCATGCAAAATTATTATAGCGACCCGACTCATGGTCATGCTGCACCGTATGATGTCAGTTAAATTTAAGTTAACGTTATTTATTTTACTTTCTTATTTACTTAGACTTATGTAAAACAAACTCCGTTAACAGAAAATGTTTAATATTTAAAACACTGTTTATTCTAGCAAAATTCATTTTCATAATAATGATGACGCATTTATCCCAAAAAAACGATATTTTTACCAAACGTAAGGGGCATTTAATTTTCTTTTCCCCAAATCTCTATCCGTGCGATACCGTGTATACGGTGGTGGTGTTTGGACAAAGGTAATTGCATTTCCGAAGCTCAAATTAATTTATGTCAATGAATTTGAGCCAGGCATTATTTATGAGAAGCCATTTAGTATATTATAAAAACTACGCTGCTACTACCGCTCTGCCACTACCACAGCCGGTCGAAATCATTTTCTGTAACTAAAATGCGAAAGCGTACCATAAAAACATTTCCACAAAAATAAACAGCAACAACGGTGAAAGCAGAGCAGCAGTAGCCAATTTTCTTTGACTTTCACTTGACCGTGCCGATATGATATCACAATATCAAGAGAACAGAGCGTGTACACAATGTCAGTGTGTTTATCGTCATTTCCCCTACTGATTAGTTCGCATGTTTTTCTCTATTTTGTCATTTCCTCTGCCACCCACTACCGATACCATCTCTTCTTCACAAGCTTCACATCCGATGATGATATGATGATGAAAATTGTGTACGAAATATAACAAAGTCCACTTTCTCTTCCCTACATCAAGCCCTCATCATACTAAATTGTTTTTATCAAAATTTGTTTCCATAATAAATACGTATTTCTGCTTCCGCATTATGAAACAACAACGCAACGCAGTAAAAATAATATAGTTTTCATGTATGAAGGTGAAAGCAGAATTTTGGTGGTGGATGGTGGATGCCTTTGCTTTAACCGACTTTTACAACAGACCTTGGAAAGGGCAAAAAATTGATTTTGTTTGTAAATTGAAGCAAGAAAACATGCATGAAAATACCCATTTCGGCTTGGCTAGTGCAAGAAAAGCGTTGCTGCTCACTCTTCGAGTTCGCGTTCGTAGCCTGTCTGTGTAGTCGCTCGATCGAGAAAAGTAAACAGATGATTGAAATGATTGATTGACTACTTGATTCATATGACTTACCTCTCTCTAGTCAGCTTTTGTTGAAGTATACAATTTCGAATCCCGTTTTCAAAAACTGTAAATTGGTAGTTGGTATTTCTTACCACGTGAACGACGAAACATCTATTTTCCATCCACCAACAAGTAGTTGTATACAAACAAAAACAGATTCATCCACAATAAAATTGCATAATTACAACTACACTACACCTACTCCATTTTTGCAAATCAAAAGAATTAAAATTACATCCGATGAATCAATGAATGTTTCCAGATTGCAAGACTCATTTCCCCTCCCATTCCTAGTCAACCTCTCTTTTTTTCCAAAACCAACAATCAGCAAACACAAAGCACGACCAAAAGCTCACTCTCACAAACAACCACACTCAAAAACAGCCTCTCCTCTCTACTCTCTAGTCTCTAGTCCGTTTTGCCTTTGCCTTACCAGAAATTACATTTTGATAATATGATACGGGCAAAAAAGTACAAAAATATGCATTCAGCTATTTACACAGGGTTACATGGCTAGAGCAGAGCTGGAGAGAGAAGGAAAAAGCATGAATACACAACAAAACCAGCGCATTCCGTATCTCACAATGTGCCTCATAGACGGCGCGAGAGCTAAATTCTGTTTGTCATGAAATATACAGAGAAACTGTCTTTTATGCCGAATCATATAACAAGCAAACTAAGCAAAGCAAAATTCTGCTGTATTGTTGTGTTCTGAAAATTGAATCGCAAAAGCCGCATAAACATCAAATCAATCAAAAGTTGATTTGCCCAGGTTAAAAGTGAAAATAAGTTTTGAAATTAACTAAACTGTGAAATAAATCTCTTTTATATAAATTTCACCCTCATACCTTACCATTAGCAAATCGTACGACAACATTAACAGCCAAATATTTGGTGGTTTGAAAGTGAGTGAAGTATAA
>JAHZNJ010001655.1:0-14972 GCA_027744475.1 Lepidocyrtus cf. sotoi NNG-2020 | reverse complement strand
TAGTGCTATTCATAATGAGATGTCAAACAGCCGTTCTATGCTCCTTTTGTTGTAGTAATATTTTGGCTTCCTTGATTCGTTCGTTGTTGTTGATTCCAAGGATAAAAAGCTATATCATTTCATTTCTATTTTAAATATAAATAAATAGGTAGTCGTTTTCTGGTGCTTTGCTGTAGAAAGAACCCTGTTTTCTTCATAGATACTGCTTTGTTATCTAATGGAAAGTGAAAAGTGAGTTGACTGAACAAAGTCAAATCTTTCTATACATCTTTGGTATGGAACTGGAACTCATTTTTCATTTTGTTATTTTCTACTAAGAAATTGATATCAATTTTTAAAAAAAAAGAAGAAAGTGATGATCTGTAGCAGATATATGTCAACTTTTTTTTTCTCCTGCCTTGCCTGCTTGACAAGTCAACAGCAATCTTTCATGACAAGCGATGATGCGATGTGAAGTAATCTTATAAACTTTTCACCGGTGTAGTAGTGATAATATTTACAATAATGTGATGATATGATAGGTTTGATCTCTAGCCAAGCCATTAATGGAATGAAAAATTGAATATTATTGACACTGTAGAAGAAGAATAACTATCTGGATTCCGTTTTATAATGACAGTTGCAACAATCTGCAAAATGTATTATGTACCTGCTCCGTTGTTAAAAAGTTTTATTTTGTCATGTAGTAGAGTTAACATCAATGTGGCAATTGATACTACCTTGTCATTTTCTTACTACCCTTCCTCATTTTATGAAATTATGTTAGCTGGATGTTGTTACATGTCCGAATTGACGCTGACCAACTGGACTGGAACTATCCTCAATGAAATAAGTTTAAATTAAAAACATCACTTACAGCAGGCAAGAGCAGCTGGAACCAATCAAACTGTCAAGATATGATCGTTACGGAAAAAGTACTTTTTAGTTCAATTCACTTTTCACAATTTTGTTTTTGAAAATTGTTTATTTTTTTAGTTTACCGTAAGTTTTTTAGAACTTTGAGATGTTAACAGTAAAGACATGATAAGTTTTGGTGAGCAATTTCTAAAAAATCTACACTACTAGCTTTATACAGAATTCGATACAAATCGTCAGTTGCGTTTGGGGCAATCTGGGAGTGCTTACTGTACCCAACAGTACAACCCCTTTCCTTTTCCTGTGAACGGAAACGCTGCACGGAACGATATACAGAATGTTTTTGCGAGCTACTTTAATTCTAAATAACAACACAATATTATAAAATTGTTAAATAATTGGTAGAGTTAAAAAATACAGACATTTTTCAACCCTCTATACTTGTCACTACTTTTTAAACGATCAAAGTCAGTATCTAGCATTTTAAGTGTTTACGAATTTTCAATTTAATAATCAATGTAAATTTCAATTAAAACAATCAATTGACGTATTTTTCTTCTTGACATGTATTGTATACACGAGTAGAGAAACAATCGGAGCACTTTCCAAAATAAGACTGACCAGACTATTGTAATTTGAGCTGGATAATATTCTAAAATGTTGCGTTGGTTGTTGTTGGTCGGTCACATCTTCCTGACTTGACCCTTCCTCATAAACTACTAAAACAAACTTCACATTAGAGGAACAGGAAGATCACTACTTTTATGCAAAGGATCAAAAGGCGATGCGATAGTGCAGCGTTTGTTACAAATGACATAACAATGTGATACCATTCCTGGTTTATAACTGAATAGGAGGTAAAAATGGTGAAAGTTTTGGACTGTTAGTGTGGGAATGGTGCAGGACTTTTGTTCACGTTATGAGAATCTTCATATTAGGAATGTGTGTTGTCTATTCTAAAGAAAGATCACCACCACCGATCATCAAATGAGAACAACACGAGACTCTTTCTTCCAGAACGAAACGAACGAGTCAAAACGTAGAACTTCTGCTGCTGCTGCTGCTGAATCAAAGGGAAGGAGAATGCAGAGTTTATGTGGAGTGTGGGCTGTGTACCGCACTGCATTAAAGCATGGCTTGAGCTTCGCTATCCAAGCATTTCTCTGTTCGAAAGGAGAAAAAGGGAAAGTATGGGGAGAGATATCGTTCGTTCTATCTGTCTCTGTACCGTACGGAAAAGCAACAAGCAAAGAAAGAAAGAAAGAAAGCAACCCCCACAGAACCTAAATAGCTAAGCATCTTCCCAACTCAGATTCAGTTTCAGTACAAAACTATACGCATGCATACGTGGTGGGAAGGAAAAGTACAAGGGAAAGTATGGGCATCTGGTTTTGATCATGTAGTACGAGGAGGGAAGCACGCGGACTCGCCCTTTCTGCCAACTTATGGAATTTGGAAGAAAGCTTGTACAGGATGTAAATATACATTAAATGGTCATAAGAATATGGCTATTATTAAAGTAACCCGGCATATGAATTGAGACGTTGAAATTTTATTGACAGTGGAGCTAGAAACATTTAATGCCAAGAAATTAATTAGTTAAAATTAATTATTTATAATGGTCTAGCACAAAATATTTAATGATGACTTAATTGCATGTATGTTTTTATAGCAAACAAATTTTTTTTGAATTAGTATTGAAGTATTGAGATCAAAAGTGCTTCCCAAATATTATGACTTCGTGGTAATAAATTTAACACAATTATACCTAATAACACGTAACCGTAAAACCTAGAATAATAATAACAACGTGAGTAGGTTATCATCTCACCTCTATCGATGTAAACATCTTCGCTGATAACTAGTAATTCGTAAATCAATACAACTGAATCATCATAATCTCCGATTAATTCATTTGATAAACGTAAAATCACATCCGTGATCAAATCAATCATGTAAATAGCAGCATTACATGTTATATCGTTATATGTAGCATAAACTTAGGTAGGTATGTAGGCAGTTATGTATTAGTACACAATCAGTACTGAATGAAAATGCTTGGCTCTACACACGCTGTTTGCTGTTGTACTATTTTAGTTATTTTTTGATTTACAAAAGAAAATGAAATTATTTCGAGAATAAACTATTTGCTCTTGCGAAATCTAATTTTGAGTAAGACGGAAGTCATATTATCGAAGTTTATAACGGCCAAGTCTTATTAAATAGCAATAATCGTTATTTAAAGACTATTTTTGATCTGTTTATCTGAATCTAATTTTCTGCCCAATATATTATATGAACCTCGTCGTTCTTGATTTCATTTCTATTGTCGCTGTGCGTCCCAAGAAAACAAGAAGAGAAAATGCATTTTTGCTGTTAAGAAGCACGGATGCGGATGGATGGTACTCTTCAGCCGTCGAAGGTGTCGCCTTCCATCTAGTAGGGAGGAATGTCATTATTTTGCTTTACCTCATTCCTTTTGAATCTTTCCTTATCTTTGTTTAATTTTGCTGAGTTTTAGTTTATTTGCTTACAATTTGCAATATTATCCATCATGGTGGTCATGTATAATGTATTTACAAGTTAAAAAATACAGATACGCATTCCTAATTATTAGGATGGTAAATGAGATCGATCCAATTACTCCAAAGTTTATTCGAAACGGAAATGGACAATTGCGTACGTACACTATCTACGAAGTTTTAAAAAATGAATCCTTTTATACTCATTCATCAACAACTAAAAATCTGTTGTACTTGCTTAAGCATTGAAAGGGAGGCTTTACATTTTATTAGTAACCACAAAAGCATTATAATATTACTAATCACATTGTTATAGTGGGAAACTGATGAGAAGGAAACACCATTAATCGCGTCGTCAATACGTGTACTTAAATCTTGTGATAATTATATGAGCATTTGTGTTTCTTCAATTGAAATAATAAACCACCACATCACCACCACCACAACATGCAGAAAATTATAGACATAAAAAACCGCAATTGAATAAAAGATTAACTCTTGACTCTTTATTATGAATGATTACTATTATTCACACACAACTTTGGGAAGAACGGAAGGGAGAGTAGCAATAACACTAGTATTTACGCATTGAAACTACTACAACTGCAAACTATTTATTTTACTCGTAATTTATAGCATATAGAACAATGGATGAAGAAAGAGGATACATGCTTATTTACTTTTACAGCGAAATGCTTATAATTTACTGCTAAAAATACCAATTCAATTCGTGCAAATTTCTTAAAAACTTATTATTAAAAATAAGAAGCTTGCGTTTGTTATATGTATGACGGAAGAATGATAATAAACAATAATATTTAATATAATGATCAACAATCTTTGAAAAAGTGAATAATGAAAATCAAATAATACTAATAAACAACTGAATCCTCACAGGGGCAATAATAAAGTACTAACTTAACATTTAAGGATTGAAATAAATGTGAGTACACTTGCCAAAACTTATTTTGAATCAGAAATCAATCTACTGTACTCGCAAAAATAAGAATCTCGCATAATATTTAAACGTGTTGCAACAACTTTGCCACTTGCAACATCAACAATGCAACAAGCCATTTTCAAAGTATTTAAAGTTTCTTGCAAGCCATAGCCAACCAAGTCAACAATAATCATTATTTCTTCAGAATTCTTAAAGTGAAAAAGGGATTTATTATTTATCTATCTACCTAATTATAAGGAGTAGGGATTAAACGTAACACTATGTATGTACTTTAAATAAATGCATGTACATTATCTACGCTTACGCTACCTACTACATGGCTTAGCTTAACAATAATAGTATTTTTAGTTTTAATATTCTGTAATAGCAGCAAAGTTAAAGGGGAGCACACATAGTGCGAAGTGCGAACATGCAAGAAAGAGTTACTAATATAATGAAGTATTCGCATTTGCAATTTCACCTTTCATTACGGCTTGAACATACAAGAAAGAGTTACTAATATAATGAAGTATTCGCATTTGCAATTTCACCTTTCATTACGGCTCAGAGGAGTAGTAAGTTTAGTTACAGGAATCATCTATCAACATTAACGATCATAATATGATGTGTGCTGCGATTTGCGATAATATTCTATCTTTTTTCTATTCTGATAGATAGATTTCATTTGCTTACTAACTTGACAAGTTGCAAAAAGGGTAGACGATGATAGTACTTCAACTTGTTTAGTTGATTCCTGTCGTGGTATCGAAACGGACTTGTAATGCAAGTTTGTATTCGAAGTTCACAAGATTCATAAGATATCAAATCAAAAGGAATGATATAAACACGGAAAACAGCAAGCAATGCAGAAATTGATAATAATAATAATGGTAGAAAATAACTTTATAAGAATAGACGATTGTAAATAGGCTTACAAGAAAATTAATAAAAAAAATTGTACAAAATACCTACATCTACTTCTTAGCTTATATATACTAGTAAAAATTATTACAATGTACTGAGATACATGTCGGACTGACATTTTTAATTCCTCTTGCTCACTTTAGGTATATGCAGTGCCTTACTTGTTTTTATCATCCTGTCACAGTCACAGACTACTGATCAATTCAACTCGTTTTTATACATCTAAAGATAAAACTACTATCTGATTAAAATCAACCAACAAAATACTAAAACAACCAAACAAAGGGTCAACAAAAAATCAGTGATCGTAAAAATAATGAAGCCCTGAATTGAATTCTCTGCTCTCTCTGTGTAAATTAGTTCTTTTCTTTTTTTTGGAATAAATTAGCCGTAAACATTTGGTGGGTACATGTTGTTTGGATCGCCTGGATTGTATTGTGGAGGTGCTTGTTGCTGTTGTTGAGGAGGAGGAGGATTGAATGAATTTGGAGGCTGCGGTACTGGGTTATAAGAAGATGGCAGTTGTGGAGGTGGAACCTGGTTGTAAACTGGAGGAGGTTGAGGAGGTGCACTAAATGCTGGCTGTGGTACGAAGTCTTGACCTGGAGCATAGCTCATAAACCTTCTCGTTACTTCTGACCATTCCACTGGGAAGTTTCGTTGCACATGCGATATTACCCGTCGAATTTGTTGATGGACTGTGCGTGAGCAACCTGGACATTGTCCACGAAGAATCTCAGGTGCCATTAGCCGGAGCTTCCTTCCGTTAGATTCACAAGGGCCTACGTTAAAGAATCATTCACGATGATTAGTGATAAAGTAGAGAAGATGTTTGAGGTAAAATAATACGATTTTTGGTTTTCTCAACCTACCTTTGTCCAGAACACAATTGATGATGGATCTCACAAAGCCCTTGTCCTTGAGCATTCTGTCCACTGCGAAATCCCGTAGAATGCTTCTAGCACGTCTGGGACCACTTTGGTACATTGGAGAGGGTTCATCATAAAACCCTTCGGTCATCACCGGGAAATTATCATTTTGAGCTGATACTACACCACTACTCACTACATACACAACTGTCAAAACTATTCCTATTTGTAATCTTCTTCCAGACTGCATGTCGGCGGAAATCTCTTCAGATACTTCCTTCCTTTCTGCAACACACACAAAAAGAACTTTATATAACAATGTCAATTAATTCTTGTTTTAATCATTAACTGTCTGATTTTGGAATTAGCCGATTTGCAGTACGAACTAGTTCAGTTTTTCCGTTTATGTTAAAATGACAGTTGGTTGTTGCTGCAGATTATGAAAAAAATACTATCATCAATGAAATTTAACGTTCGATGCACTTTCAGGTAGATACAATATGAAAAGAATGAAAATGCATCATTTTCTTGCTCGACATTTTATAGCGAAAGAATTGCCAAGTGGCACCGGATGTATTTTTTTTCTTTACATGACTAATGATTTTTATATTGCAATCACAAGTCTCCCCAAACAATACCTAATATGCAACTCTTGAATGTCTAAACATATCCGTAATCCGTATGCGCACTCCACAACAATGGAGTCCATATAAGAAACGCAGCAGCAGCAGCAGTAAACTAAATTAATGCAGATTATATCATGTAACGCATTAGTCTATCCTATATAGGCAGTGCTATTGCTATTCTATTTAGGTATAATATTTTACTTTATAGCAAAAAATTTAGTTGTTGTATGATGCAGCTTTTATCCGCTCTTTAAGCAGTCAGTGCAAAAAGATGCAGCGTTGCGTGGTTGTTAAGGGTCTCGCGTCTCAAGCGCACAGCCGACGAAGGCACAGTTCACCTCCACTTATAATTCTCAACTCAACTTGGACTATGTACCAACACCAAGGAACTTATTATGACGCTGCGCTGCGCTGTTGATGTTGCTAAATGGGAAGCATCAGGAAAATCCCTGATACGCAAGCATTGTAACAAACAGCACGGATGCACAATAGAGCGGATGTGTAGTGTCGTTATTGCAGCAAGAAGCAGCAAGAGAAATAGACAGGGAAGATCCCTTATATCACCCCAACAGCAACATCATCGCAACGTCATGATCAGAATCTAGCGAGTCGTTGCGTTGCGTTGTAAAGTAAACGTAAAGCTGCTTAAACAAACTCTTCTTCCATCATCGCATCGCACCTTAGCTTTTTACTTCCACGAACAAACGCACACCATAGCACATCCTCTTTCGTCGTCGTTAGAGAAAGTTATGTATAAATACTAATTGATAACTGACATAAATTATATTCTTTCATGTATGCATATTCATTTATGCTATATTAGCGTCAATGATGGTGAACGGTCTTGTGTGGCTAACTTTTTTTAAACTGCTTGCTGCGCGTACGTTGTAAAAGTTTCTTTCAAAAAAATCTTCTAGAAAAATGTCGCCTAACTTGACTTGTTCCCTTGTTATTTGTTATCACGCTTCGCTTGCACTTCACTTGCACATTTTTACATCTTGAAGTAAGGGAAAACTTTACGATTAGTATGTGATTAAATATACTTACAAGACAAGTAGATGGATTAAAATTTAATGGCATTTGACACCTGAAAGGAGTTAATTTTAAGAGGATGTTTATGTTTCGATTTTTGATAAAAAATCTTAAGGAGGTTCAAAGTAGCTTACTGCTTAAATTTTCCTAGGTTTGAACAATTTCATAACTTTTAACCACATTTAAATATGGATAAGTTTGCATAGTTTCTGCTTACTTTAAAAATTTGAATGATTAATAAATAAACAAACGAAACTGTTAAAAAGCAACTAAAACAAATCGTTGTTAGAAGAATAGTCAACTCGTCCAACATAAAATGTTTATTATTATTATTATTACCTGCCCTTCTGCTTCAAACTCAAATCCCCTGATTCATAGGAAAGGGAAGCAGGCACTTTACACAGAGCGAACAAAAATCCTTGACACTGACACAATGGTTTTGTCTACTACTCTGCTTCAGATGAGACTGATCAATCAAAGGAGTCAACAAAGCCATAGCAAGCGCAGCAATAGCAGCAGCGAGGAAAAAGTGATAATCCCATTGAAGTGAGAAATGCAATAATAAACAGTGACCAACAATGCAATCCTACCTTCAACTATTGGTATTGGTTTTGAATAGGGAGTGTAAAGCATTAATGCATGAAGCAAAATTGTACTTTCGATTCAAGATGCCTCATCATTTAAGTTCTTGCTGCTGTCTTTCCGATAATTTGAAATTTATCTTTTTACAACAAAATTTTATCTAATCACTAGTAGTAGTAAGTGCTCATCCTTTTCACCACCGTTCATCCATAACCTCGACTACAATTTAGATAGATATTTATATCTGGTTTAGTTAACATTGTTGTGCTGCACGCACATGAAATTCTGGCATCATCCATCCGTCCTCCCTCTTGCAATTGCAATCTCTTAAATGGTAGAGCTGCTGGCTGCTGCCGGTAATACTTGTTACAGCTTTTTTAAAAGCCAAGCATCAATTATAACGAAGATGAAGTGGAGAGATAAAAGCTGTCTTTTTTGGTAGCTAAGACAGATTGATGAATTTATGTAGGGCACTGGGCCACTCACTACCGATATCAATACTTCAATACCGCACTTTCCTCTTAAGATGAAGATGCACTCCTGTGATTCTTTAGCTTTTTAAGCGCTTCTTTCTTTTTCCCGATAGCAAGCAATGTGATTCAAACCTTTAATGTATGTACGTATAAACCAAAGTAGCAAGCAAATAGTTTATAGTTTATGGACTGGTCTGCAATGCATCAATCAGTGTGAAGATGTGCTCGCTCATACCTGGGACAAACAAACAAAAAGATTTCTGCAGGAAAGATCTGAAAGATATATGCTCATCTTTGTACCTAAAGGAATGAAAAGGATGATCTTAGCTTTAAAAAGAGCAAGATATAGAAGGTAAAAGAGTGTTTTATTGTTTTATTTACCTAAAGATGCTGTTTGTTTTTATGATAAGGAAAATGCTGCTTGTGAGTTTGTTGAAGTAAAAATGCGTTGAGTCTTTACTTCAGTTTAATCCTCAATTGGCCGTCATATTATTCAAAACCCGAAGGAAATCACATCATACGTTGCATCATAAACATAAAACCGAGGTCTTTACTATTCTGGACGTTATCTTCTACAAAAGGATTACAAACTGCTTATGAAAAACAAAAAATAGCATAATTTTATAGATAGGCAGTTTGCATTATGTACGCACTAATATGTACGTGAGTTTTTATTTGGTTTTTACCTACTTTGCTTTGCCGGAAGGAAACCAGAGCCCCCATCTTTCAGCCGCAGTGGCAACTCATTTGTTCGCAGAAGAAACTGCTATTGCAAAGTTTGAAAACGGCGACGAAAGCTGGCTTACAAGTTTACACAGTAAGTGTTAATGCTTCTTACTTTTAAACAGAAACGGACCACCATGACTTCAGTAGATGTCCGCCGAGATTCGTAACTGAAAGCTTTGGGTCGAATTGAAGTAAACATACTTAAGAAGTTTTATTTTTTTCACAGAGTATACAATACTTTATTTGATACACCGAGAAAATGAATATACTCGTATTATAATTGGGATTTGTAACCGATTATTTATTTTAACTAGATTATTCAAAGCAATAATTTACTTACTTGCTGCACTGACTACACCCAACTCTTCAATCAATTGAACTTCATGCAAAATTTCCCTCTTGTATCTATTTTTAAACGCGATTGTTTTTCCGTTTTCGCAAAATTTGTTGTTTGTTTCGTTTGTTGTGATTATGTTAAAACATTTTATTACATGGAAAAATCATGTTTTTACATGTTAAAACATTTTGGTCAAACGTTTTCACATGATGTATAAAACATGGAAAACCTAAATCTACAAATTTTTCATCAAAATCATATTATCAATCTTTACAAAAAATTGATCATATTGGAGAAATTGTATGAACTCTAATTTGGCGTTAGTTGGCGCTATTCACTCAAATCAAATCAAAATCATTTAATGCCTTTTCATGTCACTATCACATGTCCGCAACAACAAAGCAAAAAGTTTATACGAAAATTTTGCATATATAGCTTTTTAGTCATTTCTATTCATCAGTATGCAAATAATTTTAAATTCTGAACTATTTCTGCATCCATTTGTTGATTTTCAAACTTTGGTACATCCATTCAACCAAAAACTATTTTTGTACTTTCTGCAAAGTTAGTTATGATTTTAAACTGCAATGACAATTTTTTTGTCGTGACGCAAAGGGTGAAAAGGGGTGACAGACAATTTTCCGTTCATGCCATTTTTTGATGCACTGTATGCAAATAAAATTCAAGGCGGAATTTTTTTTAAAATGAAAAGGGTTGTTTTTTTAACAAAACAATTGAGAATTAGCTCATCAACATTATGTGGCGATCTCCATGCTTTGAATAGCATTCTGTTAGCATATTTGTCAAGTTTACACTTTTTCAGCTTGTTTTTCTATAATTTTATCAGATTGCAGATCACAGATCAGAATGGCACATTTGTATTAGATGATTTTATTTAGCAAGTAAATCGGCCAATTTCAGAACGAAGGACAAAAGTGTTGATGTTTTTTGTTTTAAGCCGAGGAAAATGCTGTTTAAAGCAAAATGGTTTCTTAAAATTGCTGCTGAAATGTAAAACGATCAGATTTTTTGTCTGATCACGAATACCGCAATCCGCTTTTGCAGCTATTTTTTATTTCAAGTTCCTCTTCATGTCCCTGAACTCTGTAGTCGTAGTCGTCTCCGTCTGCCGTTTAAATTCAAGGAACGCAAAATATATTTTAACTTGACGATGACCTTCCGTAGATAAAATTTCCTTAGTTTGCTTTAAAACATTTAATGGTAATTTTAAACAGATTGCGCAGTAATATATTCCGTAATATTCCGTATGTTGATAATCTGTAGGCGGTATTCAGTGAATGATGATTTTGTTTATGAAAGAATGAGAAATCTTACTCGGCGTGTGTGTACACTATTATATGTAGCCAGAAGGAACGTTTAGTTTAGTTTACCCCATTCCATAATATTGTCCAACGAAAACAACGCAACGTGCGCGCATATGAATGCTTACTTTTACTTTTCTCTCTCTCTGCTGCTATCATCATTTCCATTTGTTTGAGAGACTCAAGCAACATTCAGCAAGTAGCTTCTCTGCTAGACTGACTCTTTCGCAAATATACCCTTTCTCTCCCACCAACAACATAGTAAAAGCATTCGAACCAACAACCGTTCTTTTTTTGTGAAAGAAGAAACTAAAGCTGAGAGCTGGAATCCCTCCTGCTGATCTCTCCACCAACTCTCTGGTAAAAGTAGAATTTTTTCCTTGTATTTCTCGCAGTCAAGAATCAGAGCTCTGACAAGCAATACTTTCTTTCGGAAGTAAGTGAGGGAAAGCCAATACATGCATTCGTTTCGTGTTCATGTTCTAGAGAGAACTATGCTTGCTAGTGGAATGTGAAGTTATCTGGACAGCCGACTCAACAGTGACAACGAGATAGTGTCATTGCCTTCGTGGAAACGAAAGCAGATAAAGCTAGACAAATACCACCACCACCAGCACCATTGCTTTCTAAGCAAAAAGAGTTTTAGGTTTCATCAGATACTCGTTTAATTTAAATCGTACATTTATGTCAAAAACATTATGAAAATGTCGTTAGCCAGTTGTAATGTGATGAAATTTATAATATGCAGAAATGTTCGTTCTTCTTTTATCTTTTAATTGTAATGGCGAAAGAACTGCACTGTATTAAAACAATTCTAAAAACTTATTATGATAAGCAAAATGTTTTTCTGTGTTTGTGTGTGGGTGACTGACGCTAGTTTGTACAACTATACTGACTAATATAAAGTTTAATAAAAATAATTCGTGTTGGTTAAACCAAATTTTATGGGATTAAATTTACTGACTATGAGCCAATTTTATCATCTCGGTAATTACATTAAAATAAACTTGTATCTGTCTTTTATCCACCTTCTTTAGTCTTAAGTTTAGGATCTTGTACATGTATGCACACGTCGTTTTCTAATTAAAACTAGCTAGTGGGAATTAAATTTAAACCTGCTGCTTGTCATTATCTATTTGTCAGCGCGCTTAGAACTACAAATGACTACTGACATTTCAAAGGTGTGTTATACGAACAGCTCTTGCTTGTGTGATCTGTTTCCCTAACTGTATCGTGCTATTACTGGTCCACTTTTATTCACAACGTATCCCAAGCTCATCATTCCGAGTTTCTCAAGGATAAACGAAAATAAAAACTTTTCTCTCTATCTTGTTAATTCTGATTGTGAAGAAAGTGACGAACAAAGAAAAAAACACGGATTGTGGAACTAGTGAAAAATATTCTTTCACAAACTTTTCCCTATTTTCAGAATGTGTGAAGAAGAAAAAAATTCTATTCAAGAAATAGGTTGGAAATATGTTATTTAATCATGGAAACTTGGCAGACGGAAAAATCAAGAAATCCCTTGGATTCTGAAAGGTAAGTTTTGTAATAACTCTAGAAATGGTTGGATTGTGTGATGTGTCTGAACGTTCGAGCTGTAGTATAAAGAATTTTTTTAGCATTCACAAATAGAAACGGAAGGAAATAGTAGTAGGAAAGAGAACATGTCAACTTTCACAAAGAAAATATGAGAAATTGCCAAGACAGAGAGAAAGAAAAGTGTGAAAGACAAACACGATAGTTTTAGACGCATTAGGGGCAATCAGTGCGGCCTTGTTTCTCCAAGTTTTAAAGTTTGTTCTTCTATCATTCGAGTCTCTCTCTCTTTCTGTCTCTCTAGATCGTGTAAAGCTTACATTGTAGCGCTATTATTTATGATGGAATCATAGCAAAGATCAGTTAAGTCTCACCCTCCCCTTGCTATACATACGCTGTCTTATAGTAGTAAGAAACTTTGGAATTTTTATCAATTAGCTGCCTGTTAGCACCCTTCATCTGTGTGTAAATAGTATTTCATTGTGTGACCCACATACTTGATAGCTTATCTAGGTCTTGTTGTTTACGTAACCCCGAAACGTGCTTAATTAATAAGTAGACGGAATGAGTATTTTGTGTAGTTTTGAGATTGGATTTGAAGGCAGCATAACAACAACGCACGTTGAGTTTGAATGGGTGGAAGTGCAACATCATTCAACAAAAACTTTTGCATACATACATATTTTATACTTTGTGGACAATTCGGATTCATTCTCTATTATTTTAATTTTCGCACATCATTTATGTCGCCCTTTGGGGTGCTGTCAAATGCATTCCTCCCCAAATCCCACAGAGTAAGTTTATTATTTCAGTTAAAACAGTATGAATGCTACCTAGGTATATATTTTGAGTCGCACAAGGCAAGGCTCTATCATTAAATGCTTTTCGTCATAACCCACAAATTACAATTCAACAAAGAGAAAATAGCTTTCCAAATGAATGAATTAAATCGTTTTTAACCACTTTTTGATTCACCTCAATACTTCAAAAAGTGACTTGGCATTTTCCAAACTACGATAAAATAAATTGACTTTGATGATGAGTTTGAACAAGTTAACCATAAAACCACCATCGCCACTACTAACTAATTTCCAAACATTATACAAGTAAACAACGAACAAGGAAGTTATGTAGGAGGAAGAGGAAGGTATTGCAATTAAGCCACAATAATTAAAACTGTATCGAAACAATTCCATTCCAATTCCAATACGCAGAATTTCCTCATCTCCAATTTGAGAAGATAAAACTTTCTAATTTACTTGAAATGAAAATCTTTCAGCTTTGTTTTAATGACTATTTTGTGAAATATAAATGTACTCTATACGCAGGCATTGATTTTTTTTACCATTTTCAAAATAAACAAGCAGTAAGCACTTACTCACTCAGTCTAATTTATTTGCTTTTTCTACTCAATTTATTAGTTTTCTTTATCAAAGCTAACTCAAATGCACAGCAGCAAAGTAACTTTGCTTGCTTGCATATACCTACTCTCATTTTTTAGCGTAATTCCTGCTGAAGGATCCTAATTTCCGCTCCATCTAATAAAGTAAATACACGTGCAGCAGCACAGCAGTGGATAAACAGGTTTCGATTTTTTGTTTGTTTCTGTCCACGATCACTTTTACGTAGAATCATTCACTAACAACAACAACGCAACGATTCGAAGTATCCAACCGAAGAACTTTCCCGTTGGATGTGATATTGATGCTGTTATTGCCCCTTGTGCTGCTGGATATTGGATGATGATGATAATGATGAGAATGAATGTGAGTGAGTGAGAGAAACGAGCCGTTATTTCCTTACTTTCACAGCAACATCTGGCGGCGGGGCGGGGCCTGTCTGGCGGCGAAAAATGCGTACGTTTATATATATTTGGCATGTACGCAAGATAAATCTGATTTCCCCAAAGTCCGTGCCCTCTTGACTGACTGACTTAAAGAGAGCAGTAGACGTACAAATAGGAGTGTTTGTGTTGGCATTGGCAATGTTATTCTATTTATACTAATAGTAAGTCGACACGAATTTCAATTTGAAGGATACGCAAGCTTTTTAGTTTAACTTTTAAATAAGAAAGCAGATTAATTAACTAATTAATTAGTTTTTCAAGTATAATCTAACAATGGAACAATTAAGCTGGTCCGCGGGGTTGTGGGTGGCAATGTGTTTTACTAGATAGATTTTTATGCGGAGAATTCAGATCCAGCCATTCCATCGGATAATGCTCC
>JAHZNJ010001654.1:0-11247 GCA_027744475.1 Lepidocyrtus cf. sotoi NNG-2020 | reverse complement strand
TGAATAGCTGCAAACTGGAAAGTTGTTGGAAAGCCGCACTGAAAAAAATCAGAAGCAAAAAGGAATTTTTAAATGTTTTTTAAAATTATCTTTCTCTTCTGTGATTTGGTACTGGAGAATAAATCGGTCAGCTATAATAATAAATGTAAATTGTTGCCGACCACTACCACTATAGATATTTCGAAAGCCACAAAAATATTTTAAAGTAAATTTAGTGTTGAATAATTAAAACTCACACAAACTTTCTCTTGCTCTACAAAAAATTGTATTAATTCTCGTTTTAAATTGTAACTTTAATTTTAAATTGAACAGCCTTTAATTAATTCGGAAAATAGAAACTGTGATTAAAAATAAAATAAAAAACAAATTGCTACTAGAAAATAAACTTTTTTCAAATGTTGTCTTCTTTACATCAGTTTAGAAAATGAGTGCGGAGTGCGGACTATATTATATGATCCAATTCAACCACACACACAATTTGCATTAAAGTGTGGTGCTGCTGACGTGGCAGAAAACGAGAAAATGGCGACTAAATAAATATTTTATATTATAAGTAATATAATAAAAATATATAATAAAAATATATAATAAAAATATATAATAAAAAACAGGAATTACAGATATTGCCACGTTGCTTCTTACAGAAATCCATCTGCTATATATTAATCACAAATTGCACGCTTTTTTTATGATCATCATCATATAACTTTTCTTCCATTTCTCCTGTCTGTGTGCTTTGCTGCACTCCTTCGTACCGTATCGCTTTTATATAAAGGAGTATTTTTTATGCAATACTAATAATCAATAAGAAATAATATTCATTCTTCTTTCCATTCTTTACCATACCCGTGTGATGATGCGCTATACTGAAGATATGTAGGAAGGAACAGAGAAGTTAGAAAATATGGTGAAACGTGGCAATTGATATGAACTTACGTTTTACGTTTGCTATTGAATGGCTTCTATACACAAATATTTTCATTCACTTTTCACTATCATGAGTCATTTTGATTACTTACCACACCAACACCAATGTACGTGCCATTTCCCCCACACGATTTTCTATGGATTTTGCAGTATGAGGGAAAATAAATCAAAACACAATAACATGATGAAAATGATCTTGGTCTTTTTAGTCTTCAGAGTAGCAAAGAAATTCATTGAGAAATGCAGCAGCAAAAAAAATATTGTAGCTTAGTTTTATTATAGGTTTTTCAAACTGAAAACCGAAACTGACTTACTTTTGGAAAATAATATTTTTGGACTAGACACGATCCTCGAAAAGTAATATCTTTAGCTGAATAAACTAAAGAATTAAAATCGTGTTGCATAATAAGATAAAACTACTCCTTCAAGCTCTGTCTAATTTGTACTAAACCTTTTTAAAAAGTGATTTAATAAACTGCTATAGCTGCGCGTTTATTTATATTTTAATAAAAATTGTGAAAAAAAAACTGGATTACAATTTGTTATTTTTTGGCATTCACGAATTCACGTTCATAACTTTTTAACACTTTAGCAATGTCAGGCTATTATAAAAGCTAAAACAAGTCAACTTACTTCAAGCAGACAAATATTGAAGTAATTTGCACAGATGGATAATTTAGATTGCGGACGGAAAGCACTTTAATATTTTGCATTAAATTTCTTTCTCTTTAGGCAGTAAAGTGGTTCCTCGGGTTCCTCGTAGAATCAGCAGAAAATGCTGAAGGAAAAAACATTATCTAATTAGTACTTTTCAGCTTTACTTCTTGAAGAATCTTTTCTTTTTCCTTTCTTCCAATCCCCGAAATGAACAAACTGAGAGTTTTTAGTTCAACAAGTAAAAAAGACATTTGTAGCAACAACACTTAATCACAATCAAACTTCCTTTAAAGCAAAACAAAAGTTTTAATATCAGTTTACTTTCTAACTTTTTGAGCTATTTTTGCAAATGATCGAATATTTAAAATAAATCCATTATGATGATGACACTTTCACCATCCAGTTTGTAACACGATGAGCTTTTAAATTAATTAAAAACTTCAGTTAGCAGCTCACTTTCAACGGCTAAAGTTTTTGATAAACAGAGATTTCTGAAACTAAACTTGTAAATTAAACTTAAAAAATTGGTGAGGTTAAAGTAAAACAAACACCAAGACATATTATATAGTAAGAAATATTATTTACATTAACATTGCACCATCACCATTTTGGTACTGTTTGTCACAGTCACAGTAGCCATTCTTCGTAGCAGAAAATATAATTCTTGTTCATGACGATAGCTTAATGGTGGAAGTAGACTCATTTAATAAATAAATGCCATGCTGCTTCTGCTTGCTTTCTAAATGGAAGAAATGTGATGCATTCGTATTCGTATCGTATACAGAATAATAGTAAGAATGTTATGTTATGATTATGAATTGCGCAGTAGATATTTCCCCTTGATCATCATCATCCTCAGCGTTTTTCTTCTTCTTCACTTTTGTCACAGGGAAGAGCTACTAGAGAGAGCAAGAATATAAGGAAAGAGGAACGATAACGAGCAGTTGTTCCCATTAAGCATGCTCAGCTTACTCAACTGTGTTTTTCTACCATAATATTTTTCCCCATCATCATGAAACGGGAAAGAGATGAGAGAAATATTATGCAAAATATAGAATGTATAATATATTTATTTATATTTTTCTCCACTTTCTACAGTTCAAATGTACGCTTGTGAGCAAACTGCTCTGCTTTGATGGTTCCTTGGCTCCTGTGCTGCTGCTGAAACTGTAATAAGCTTAATTTTCGTACAGTTTGAAATGGAATTGGGATATGATAATAAATATGAGTATTACGATTTTGCATTTGTGAATTTTTTTCCGATCTTTCTTAGGTCATAGCAAATGGCGATGCATTTTACATAGGATGAATGAAATGATGAATAATTTTCATTGCTTTGTCAAATACAAAGCATTTTGTTCATGAAAATGAGCGGAACTGCGTATGACAACATGAACATTTAAGAAAGCAAAAGCGTGTTAAGATTAGATTAATTATTTTTGCAAAATGTGATAATGATGATGATTGATAATTGCACCGTTATTTTACTTATTAGGATGGCTTATTGATGAATGCTATGTTTTAATTTAATTTTATTATAATGCAATTAAACCATTTAACGATTCCTTTGTTTTACTTTGCTTGCTTACTCTATCATAAGAAGAAAAATGTTCTGCTAGATTTTTTCAGTTAAGCGTGGCCGTATTTTCTTTGCAGGTTGAGATGATTCTCCATTGTTACGCAATATCCGTCTGGTCGTTTTAATTTAATCTCTACGTTTTGTTAAAACAACAAAATGGCAACAAGATGATGATAAAAAGAAAGTGAAAGAGGAAGAAACAGTACAATCAATCAATCCAGTTTAATTTTTGTTTTAAGCTGAGAACTTGAAAGCAAACATATTTATTTATTTGCACTTCTTACTTACACAAACAAATTATTTACTAACTTCAAGCTATACAAAGTTTGATTTTGTAAGCTATTTACTCAACAACACTCACCAGTTTTACTCCAAAACTGAAATACATTTTAAATTACAAATGTTTGCTTTTATTTTGCTTCTTGGTACCAGTTTATTGGCGACTATAAAAACCTTTAATAATTTATCTTCAATGATGCGAAACCGTCGGGTGAGATATTCTGCGCGTAAAACAACTACATTGTTGTCATTGTTGAGTTAACAGAAAGTTTCTTACATAATACCAAAGAATTGAAAACTTTTAGACGGATTCCTCTTTAAAATAACACACAGGGGAGCAATTTCTTTGAAAATCTATTTCTTCTTCCGCCGAAATTCTGAGGCATGTTACCTTTCAGCTTTCAAAATTTCAGTCAATATCAACATGAAAATGTAATTTGGTAACTGTACCAAATTATAGTAAAAAAGTATTCCTATCAATGTACTTAAATAAATTGCTCCATTTCACCATCTTCCCTGACTTTTCTGTTCATTTTTACATTACATTATTCAGTAAAGCTTACATGGCTTGAGCATAACAAGGAATGTATTGTATTGTAAAATATATTTTTTATTGTATAATAATTACCAAAAATATAATATTTATTTCGTCGCCATTCTGTTTTTTTACACATCAGCGCTAAACTTTATTGCAAGTCGTGCTGTTGAGATGAATCTAATACTATCTGCACTCATTGCTCATGTCAGACTAGACTCAAGTCAAAACAGACAGTTGAACAAAAAGTTTTTTCTGCAGCAGCGTTTTTCATTTATGTTTAATAAAAGTTTAATAATTTTTTTAAAAATTCTTTGAGAGCCGTTAAATTTAAATTTAAATCTGTTTTGGAACGAAAATCATTAAAAAGATTTTGTCAATCAGAAGAAAGTCTGTGTCAGTTTTATTTTAATGTTTATTATGTAATTTAAATTAAGTGAGAATATTTCTTATGGCTGCGTCCGAAATAATTTAGTAGTCCGCAAATACTTACTAACAATTTTTATTATTATAATTGATCGATTTTTTCTGCATTATCAAAATACATGACCGAAAATCTCAAAATATTTTAGTCAATTTCTCATACATTTGAGAAGCTGACGCTGCATTTGCATGCAAGTTAGGGAATGCAAAACAAAACAAAGAAAAACACTTTCATTCAAGGCTATTAAAACGTCTCCTAAAACATGACTGAAGAAAACCCTCAAATCAACAACTATTTTGCTTCGATAATTTTAGCCAGCCCCGTATGCATATATTTGAGGAAGGCATAATAGGCAACGATGCAATGTGAGATAGAAACTACGTGAATAGTAGATGAATAAGTTAAAGCTGAAACAAAGTTCTTTGCTTTTATCATTTTCAAAGCAAACTTTTATCTAATTCATCTCAACCTTCACCACAAAAACGTAATTAATTAGTATCTCTAAATATATCTCCTTGAGATACCAAACGAAAATGCATTCTGGAAAACTACGGAAGTTTATCCAGTGGCTGAGCGACGAGGAGGACAGCGGAGGAGCATCCTCCGGGCCGGGCCCCGAAGGGGGCCGGGCCCTTAGAGAAATTTGAAACTTAACGACTTGAAAAAGTTTAAAAGAAAATAAGAACAATATCTAGAGAAAACATAATTAGTCCCTTAATTATTTTAAACATTTCGGTGACTTTTCTTCAGTCAATCATACGCAAAAACATGTGTCATACTTACCCAATTAATTTTGGTTTATCCCTTTTCAACGAGAAATTATTTGAGTCTACTGACTCTTTTAACTCAACATGGTATCCAACATCGTAAATGAAAAGGGTGCAAGTCAATTTGTCATAAAAAGTAGCTACAGTAAAGTTATATAGGGAAAGTCGGCTGTTTAACTGTAGTTGTTATCCCCCAATTGATTGTATGACATTGATATTGTTAATGGCGTTGACAATGCAAAGTTATCGTTAAAATGTTTAGATTCTTTGAAACTTTTATAAACCAGACTTTTCTATATTTGCAAGCTTACTTTCACCATACATCAAAATCACTTGCTGCTGCCTGCCGCTCAATGAAAAACAGTTTATTCCACGAGAAAGATCCAGAAAATTTCAAAATAGAAGACACATCATCATAATTACATGTTTAATTTTTTAATGTAAGCGACTCAAATTATGCGCAAAATCTTCTAGCAAGGTTATTTTACTACTATTTTCTTTAAATTAAGGTTGTTATTTTTAAGTCTGCTGCATTTAAAAATTGATGAGAGCAAGAAATTGCACAAAACTTTCATTTTTGGCGACGGCACGATTCTGTCAGATCGACGAAAATGGTAGCATGCTTTGTCAATTTCAATAATTAAAAGTTCAAACTAAATATAACTCTGCTATTGCTTCAACAAAATAACAAAAACTGCATTGAAATTGTGCTGCTGGCAATGTATGCAAGAAGTTTTTAGTCAATTTCTCCTCCGGGCCGGGCCACACGACGCTAGGCCAATGGTTTATACTCACCCTTTATAACTATTACAGTTGTTGTAATCAATAATTTTAGTCTTAATTTTATATTGACAAAATTTTCTGCTGTGTCAGGTTTAAATCCATTACTTTATCAAATTATTAAAATCTATCGGTCAAATGTTGCGACAGATCACTCCATTTTAATTCATTGCAAAATATTCAAGTAAAATCCTAATTCAATGTTGCTTAAAATTTGAACCAAGCAAGTCAAAGAAAAATGGATCTTTGGTGAAGCTTCATGGAAGACATGCCCACAAATTTTGAATTTTGAGATCTATTATTGCCTAAAACTTCAAAATCCTTAAGCAGTATTTTTTTACTTGGATAAAGCTTCTAGTTTACACCGCCGTTGGGTGAAGTGAAAGAAAAATTAAGCAACGAAAACGAATAAGTTTTAATGATTTTATTTCAATTAGTACAGAACTTTATAATTGTAATATATGCAATATTTGCTTTAGTTTATCCTTTACATTGAAATGTGCCATTTGAGTTCTAGTAATTCTTAATAAATTAAAAGTTATTTATTATTGATTGATAGTAGGATTCCTCGGCAAAGGTGTTGTCAATGTAGAATAACTCTTTGTTTTACAATTAAAACTAAACTAACTTCATATTAGCCCCGTTTCCGCTGACAGACTCATTAACAATTTTTGAATCCGCAATGTCTTTAAGGGCTTGCAAAAATCCTTGCATTACTGGAGAGGAAATCTGATATTTTTTGAAGACGAAACTTTAAATAAAACGTTTCTCATTTTTTGTTTTATTATTATGAGGGTTGCCTTTAAAGCAGTTGATATATTATTATGAATGACGGTTCAACTGCAAACGAAAGAAAACAAAGATTATTTTCCGGAAGAAAAACAACTTCCTGTGTTAACGAGTGATCTGCCAAATGTACTGACTGATCACTATTCTATTATAATACAGTGTAAATTATTGTTATTATTTAAAGTAATTATTTAAATTATTTTATATTGACAAAATTGTCTTTTACGTGTCAACTTAAAATCCATTTTTATCAAATTATTTAAATGTGCATGGTAGGAACCATACATCGGCAATCTACCAAAAAATAAACCAACAAAACTCGACCTATTGTTAGTGAGCTACTAAATTCTCCACTACATCCATTTCTGGCAATTTCTTGGCTTAATTTATCTTTAGCAGTTTTAACAAGTTCTTGCTAGTTTTATGGTTAAGATAAACAAATTAATAATAAAAGCAGTTTTGGTGTTTGATAAAATAAAATGCAGCAATTATATTATGCTGGTTTAGTGTAGCTCACTTACATTGTAAACTAAACTGCAAGTTTCACGCTTTAGAGAAACGATTTAAACTCAACCATTTCTGGCAATTTCTTGGCTTAATTTATCTTTAGCAGTTTTAACAAGTTCTTGCTAGTTTTATGGTTAAGATAAACAAATTAATAATAAAAGCAGTTTTGGTGAAACAACTTTGTTTGCTTTTCACACTTTGCAGCAAAAATTGGAAGGAATAAAAAATACAGTATTCAATCTGGAATAAAGTATTTAAGAATAAAGAAACCAGTTATATATATTTGAACTGATTTCTCATATTATTATATTAGTGAGTTGTAAAATTATTCCGCATTTCAAATTTAATCCATTAACAAGAATTTATGACTATTTATGACAATTTATGTAATGACTGTAACAAACAATACATTTTGTCTAAACAGTCAAAACAAATGGTTTTTTTCAGAATATTTTAGACATATTTAGCTCATTGGAAAGATTAAAACCCACATAATATAAGGTTAGGCGGAATTTGCTTCTGCTTGCTGCCGCCGTTAGTATTTAAAGACTTCACTGAAATTTAAGATGAGAAAGTGTGAAACCTATTTCAGGAAATTTTGGTATTTGCGCAAGGACAGTACCCTTTCTGCTTAATTTTTTTCGCTGAAATAATTTATTTGAGAAAAATTAATCTTAAAAATCCACATACATATGCAAGTAAAACACATCCACTGACAAAGTCTCATGTTGAAACTTCCATTCGTGTTTATTTCTGTGATTCAAAACCATTTGGGTGCATTTATATTGTTGTCATTCAACGAGAACTCTAAGATCGAGAACGCATTAGGCGTATAAATTCCAAACAGAAAACAAAAATTGATAAAATAAAATGCAGCAATTATATTATGCTGGTTTAGTGTAGCTCACTTACATTGTAAACTAAACTGCAAGTTTCACGCTTTAGAGAAACGATTTAAACTCAAGTAGTACGAGAAAGTGCATTTCAAAATTCAAAATTAAATGCTGCAAAAGGTAACAGCACGCTAATTGTAAGTAAATTAATTAAATTAATTTGTGTGAGACGCAGATCGATATACTGCTAAAATAAACCAATAACGAAATTCTTTGATTTTATTGTCATAACATAATTTTAATCTAATTAATGAAATATTATCAACTTTGTTGATGCTTATAACATTTTATCATCGAATTGTCCAAAATGTGCCAGGCAGGAACTATACATCGAAAACCTATTAAGTAAAGCAGCACAAAATATGGCCTGGCATGAGCTGCAGAACCTCAGTAACATTACTTCACCATTCATAAGAAGAAAGTGTAAATTTAAAATAGCAAAATATTAGTGGACAAAACTCCAATCGAAAACTCTCCAGTTAGGTAAGTATTTCACAAAAAACAAAAGAGGATAAATTTGCAATCCTAATCTACAAATTGAAGATGGTTCTCCATCACAATCACCAAGCTTCCATTTTACTTTCACTTGCTTGCTTTAAATTTTAAATTATGATTAACTAGTAACGGAACAAAAATTTATAATGAATTATAATAAAATAATGCTCTGTCAGTACATTTGGCAGATCACTCTTACAAAACTTTCTTACAAAATTAAACTATTTAAAGCAAAAAGTATCTAAATAGCGCTATACATACTAAATATTTTTAACTAATTAGAAAATGCTATGAATAAATATTTTTTAAGTTCTTCCGTTTCTCTCTAACCCTATTTCTAGTACGAAAACAATTTCTGCTGCTAGAGAGATTTCCAGCATATCTTTAAACCGATAAAATTGTGTTTTTAAACACATTCCTAATCCGGAAAGAAATTGAATGGAAGTTCTGCAAGAGCCGAAATCATTTCTCATTGTTTCAATTTGTATTTGTTACTTAAATAGAAACGAAACGTTTCGAGATACCTAATGGACTTACAAAGTGTAATGCCATTTTATGAAATTTAACATTATTTAATTGTAAGTTTTCTGTAATAAATTCAATGGTTAATTGCATTCCCGTACCTTGTAAACTGCATCGAACGTTACGAATATTGTAAGGACTGATTATATGTAACATTTCATTTATATAAAACGGTATTTGAGTCGATCAAGGGAGCACTTCTCAATGTTCTATCAAATCGCTTTCCATAATTACGATCAATTACATCAAACAAGGCTCTTCTATATTCTAATATTCATAAGGCATATTCTAACACAGCAAAGAACTATATCAAGTTTTTATAAAACTTTGTTTTTAACTTGCAACACTTTTACATTGAGCTTTCTCCTCCTGTTACTCGCATGACGTGAATTTTAATATTTCAGCAGAATAGATTTTCCAACACCGGACCAAACTCACACGTCGACAACTTAATAATAACCCTTGACTACGCGTTCATATTAAAAATGACCAAATCCCAAGACCGTCGATGTCTCAGAAGATGAACATAATATCGCAAAACCGAACCGGATGACAGCTGTTTTTAAGAATTGCACCAAGCAAAACTAGTGTGTATCTTTATTCTAGTTAATTTTATTAATTTACTTTCTGATCAAAAAATACGAAGCAAATATTCAAATAGTTTCAGAAGTTTTAATAATTTTTGAAATTTTTATTAAATTCATTAAAAAACTGCTGTCAACAAATCAAGCTTAAACTGTATTGAAATTAAAAAGCTTATTCATTTTAAATCAACGAAGTGACTTTACATTAGCCAGCATCGCATATCGCATCGCTCTGAATACAAACGGCAAACGCGTCTAGGAAGAATGTAATTATAAATGCATTGGATTTCCAACCAAAGAAATCTTATTTCCTTACCTTGACATTACGCTAGGCAGACCAAACACCTTTCATTTATTTTATCGAAAAGTAATAAAATTCTCAGAGTTTGACTTATTTAATCATCAAATCTAATTTTGGTTCTAATCATTCAAGAAACGCGTAAAACTACCATGTCTTCGGTACCAGCAAATTTATTTACGAACAAAATTCATCACAAGTTTTTATCTAGGTTTGCGCGAAAATTTTATGTCTTTTGTAGAATCTTGTATGCGCCGAAAACATTCGGTACTTGGGCTTTACTTTGCTGTAAATAACGGAAGAAGAGAATCTTCTTTAACCTATTGTAGTGCTAATTAAGTGATTACAAAAGCAAAAATTCTTTAATTTTATAATTCAGTTATTTTTTGCTAGGCTTATTTGTACATTTAAAACAGAACCTAGAGTAATTAAGTTTGAAGTAAATATTTCTCTAATATAATATTCAGCTTTTAATCCAATTTGTACTATTATTAATTAAAAATATTTTGCTTGCGTATTAGACCCTTTCAGAGCTCATGGAAATAAAATTAATTATTTTCTTTTAAAGGGATTCTAAATTTCCTACCTAAAATTGCTCATTGCATTTCACTGAAAAATCTACATTTCTAAAAATATTATGGAGTTTGGAGTTATGGAGTTATATCAGCTTACAATTAGTATGGAGTAATTATTTAATATTAAATGGGATAAAGCTATGACGATCGCAAACTGAAGTAACTTAAGTTGTTTAACTGCATCTTAAACTAAACACTATTTTCCTTTGTGATCAATTCAAATGTAAAAAGACGAGGTATATTACCATGAGAGCAGCTAACCGTAATGGTTGCTATTATTCAATTATTTTTTTTCTGAGTTAATCTACATTGTTTAATTCAGCAATTTAGTACTGTAATGTGAAATAACTTTTGTTTTCATTTGATTACATTTCAAACCAAATATTATAAGTTGGCTGCGCGTTTAACAATACTTGATCTTACTAAATAGACAAAACAATTTTTCTACGCAAGTTTAACGTATTAGTTTTAAAGTAAAGTTTAAAGTGCCTGAAAGCTTTTACCATTGTTTTTGTTGCCTTGTGACTAGACTGGCCGTTTCGCGTTTAGTTTACGCAAACTGAAGTAACTTAAGTTGTTTAACTGCATCTTAAACTAAACACTATTTTCCTTTGTGATCAATTCAAATGTAAAAAG
>JAHZNJ010001653.1:0-13882 GCA_027744475.1 Lepidocyrtus cf. sotoi NNG-2020 | reverse complement strand
GTTCCTTTCCTGGGCATGGGTAAAGTCCTGAGGAAATAAAAAAAAGTTAATTAAAATTACGTCTTTTCATTCAATTACTAATAATAAGGACAAGTAGTTCAGGAGTAATTTTATTTTCAAAAGTTTTCTTCAGGTTTTCCAAGCATGTGTGAGGAGTAGTAAGTAACTTACATAACAACAAATGTAGAATCTTTGGAATGTCTCGAGAGCTCTTCATGAAGCCTCAAGTGTCTATTCGTTTTCTCCTTGAGAGCTACCAACTCTGCCTCTGTGATGCTGGTGCCTTCATTATCATCTGCATTTTCTGATTTTAAAGGTGCTATTAAAGCGTCAAACTGCTTCTTCGTAGTATCCAAAGCTTTCTTCTGGATGTCATGAATTACTATCACGTCCGAGTAGTCTATACGGAATTTACTTAAAAGTGCTGCCATGCTGAAAGTAATAACAATTAGTAATGTTACTTAAACTTAAAAATAGTAAATCCGTTTTGGAATATGAATACATATCAACAGCTCTACGTTTGTTTCCCGTTTCGAATAATGCTATAGATAAAGAGAAAGGAAAGTTGCAAAACCTTTCACCTTTCTTAACAAACTTACAAACAAAAAGCGAATTCGATTTGAAAGGGGAAATGTTAGACTTGAAGGATCAGAAGAGATTTAACTTTTTGACATGATCTTACTTTCTCTGTTCACGCCCCAGCTCATCTTTTCTGTTAGCAAGGGAAAATATTCTCAAGGTGCATCCAGAAAACTGGGATCTTGTCGTTAATATATAAGGTAAAAGAAGAGTCAATCCACCGTCATCATAGAGCCACCAAACATCAATTGTTCCTTTTCTTTGCTTCCTTTGGAATTGAGTCACATTCGCCAAAATATCTCGAGGCAGAGTTGCCCCACCTGGACCCATGTATAATGCAGAAGCAGACTGCTTACGCTGTCGCTTCTTTTGCTCGGTAACTCCAGCAGTGTTGTTTCCAGTAGGGCCTGCTGGATTGGATCGTTCAATCTTTGGAGAGGAAGGTGGGCTGCTAGATTCACTACTTGTTCCATCTACGTAATAGGTAAATTAGCCGTAAAGAATTATTCAAGCATAACGAATTTCATTTATGAAACAAGTTTAGATAAGAGTAAGATTGTTTTATTCGATTTTTAAGAAAACTTTATCGATTAAGCAAAACTTCGTTTTTCATGCATTGGTTTATGTATTGTGACTGTAATCAGTGCAAGTAAAATCTACTGTGTGAGACTGAAAATGGGCAGGTGTGTAATCCGTCGACAATTAGTATAATTGTATTACTTTCAGAAGAGTGTGAGGGTTGCTTGCAATAAAATGCAAACGAGAAGGGGTAAATTAAACACAAAAGTTTAGTGCAAAAAAACCGGGAGAGGTGCTCAAAACTCGAAACTTTAAACACTCCATTTACTCACCCATCAACACTGCATAGTTTGATATGAAAAGAAAGGCAGATTTAAAGCTTCTCCCGTCTGTAACAACAGCACATTAAAAATGCAAAAATAATCAGCCGAGTTTTAAAGTTTTAGCTAAATCATGTATGAACATTTAAAAATTATAACATCCATCGCATCGTAGGCCGGTCACACAGAAAAAATCAAAAGCTACGAAAAGCTTCAAATGTTGTTTGTTTCAAACTCCATCATCAGTTACAAATTATTTGCAGAATATTTTAAGTATGTATTAAAATGCTTTAAATATTCTGTTTATTCCACCATTATACATTTGCATTGATGACTTACCGTGTGACAATTGGCTTTCCGATTGATTTCTCACAATGCCCTTTTCTTTCTTCATGTCCATATAAAGCTGCTGAGGAGTAATTTGATCTTCTTCTTCAACTACTCCAGTATAATCTAATCCTTCCTCCACACGTAGAATGCCAACAGCTAAGTACATGTCTAGGGCCTCGCTGTAAGCAAATTAACCGAAAAATTTAATTTTAGAAAGCGTTTTTTCAACATTCCTTCATTTAAGGGAAAAGTGGTAGAGGTGAGGTGAGTCACATTTCGCATCATATTCGCAAGCATAGAAATTTAGGCCAGAATACTGGCGTTAATGTTAATATACAAATACGTCCAGTGGATGAAGAAGCAAACAACTATCTACTAAAAAGAAAAATACATCTATAATAATAATAATAATTAAGGATTTACTGGATCACGTTGAAGTATTCTTTAAGATCTTGTCTGTTCCCTTTTTGCCAGTCTCCTTTGTAGCCCATAAGAACCATGTTAGGGCGAAGCTTTCCCAGCCCGCAGATTTGCATAATGGATTTACATCCCCTCTCAAAACTTTCATCTTCAATCAACGTATAAAAACCCTTTCTCTTATGCTTTAACAACCAGTTATTCGCTTGTTGTGTGAGAGCATTCCGGACCTTTTGGTTATAAGAGCCCTGCAAAAATAGTAAAACACACAAAAAAGTAAATAATAAGCAAAATTTTTAAACCACAAAAACGAATTTTCATAAAGTAGAATAATAATCAAGTGAAATATTATCTTGCGCGTCATACTTCTATGAGGGCATTCACTACTACACTACAGAAGCAAAAAGTGCCTAAAAATCTGCAAGCTACGTTTCTTTAATGTCCCCGCACCAGAATATAATAATAATAAGAAGAAAGCACGTAAGTCGTTTCGCATGATGAACAAGTAAAACAATAATCATTTTTGAAGTATACGACATTATGTAGAAAATTGAGTTTGTGATAATATATAATTTATTTTTAAAACTTCCTATTTTCTTTTTTAACCCCCATCTCATGTATACAGCAGCTCAAAGGTACTATAACTTGTCAAAAAAGATAAACATTTTTTAAGGGTTTCTCGAGAGGAAGATTTTACTATAGTGTGATGTGGTGGTGTAGTAGTTCGAGTGCGACCTTATTCTCGCTTCGTATCATATCCAATAACTTTTCTCAAGTTTTTATTGCTTGCCTCTGCATAAAAAATTATGGAGTCCTCTGCTTTCCTACCACACGACTCCAAAATGCCGCTACTCGGTAATCCACACGACCAGTTGTTTTTATACGGTATTCTTATTAACTAGCACAATAAAACCAGGGACGAAAAGAAATGCCGCAACGGTGTGTGTAGTATAAAACATACGAAAGAATAAAATTACGACTTGTGTTGTGTTTCTCTCTTTCTCTCTCACTCTCTTTGTGCCCCCATCTCCATTTTTGGAGAAGGAGGAAAAAGAAATAGCTTTTCTTGTTTCTTTCCTTTCCAACATAAAAGAATAAGTATATTAAATAATAATAATATCTCGGTGTAAAAATTTACTTTCTGGTAATTAATTTTCATATTAGGTTTTTTCAATGCCTGTTTTTAAAACCACAAAAAAACCTTTACTGAGAATTAAACACGCCTGCCTTTGTGTTGTTTATCTATTCAAAAAACTTAATTACTTTCCACTAAAAATGAATGGAAAGTCGAATTTATGGAAATATAAAATAGTATCGCTGCTGCGCTGATGCTGATGCCGAGTCAGCAGAGTTAGGTTTAGGAAAAAGGTACAATAAAAGTTATCGAACTGCAAACATTTTCTTGCGACTAATGGGACTGTGTGCTTCTCTCAATAAATCTTCTATTACAAGGAAGTTTGAAGGTTCAATGAACGGCATATGCAATTAATTCGAAAACGAGTTAAAAAACGGTGTTGGAATAAATGAGACGGCAAAGATGATGGCAACTTTGAAAAGAATGAAGACAAAAGCAAAAAAGTAATTTAATTTTAAATCTTATTAAGTTTACTACTCTGCTCTGTGTCTTATGTTTATTGTTTTTAAGCATTTTCTACTTGCCTAAGTAAGATTTTCTTCTTACCTTTACGATCTGAGCGCAGACCATTAATGACAGATTTTTGACAATAAGATTGGCAAAGTCAATAAGCGGTGGTCTCGTACTAGGCATTCCTGATAGGACAAGGACTTGCGGTCTATAATTCTTTACGTGGTCTTCAACAGCATTAAGTTCTTGTACAGATTTTAACGCGGAGTTGTAAGATTGGGCTTGCGTCGATGAACCCCAGTTCACCTCAGGTTTTCTATAGGAAACATAGAGGTAGAGAAAGACAACGCAGGCAACGGTGAATGACAATAAAAAGTAAAATTTATTGTTATTATTACTACACCACAACATTCTAAAAATAGAATAAATAAAAACAAATCATAAGTAAGAACTTGTCATATAAGAACAATAACAACGAAAACAAATTGTCTTACCGAGAAGAAGGCAGCCAAGCGAGATGATAAACACTAAAAGATATCTGTAAAAGCAAATCAATAAAATCCCATATATTATTAACTTGTTTTTCTTTTCTTATAATAAAGGCATTATTTTAACTACCAATATTGGAATATAATTTTCATACCCACGAACTGGATCGTTGTTGGCTCCATAACTAAGATTTCCATTTTAAAATATTTAATTAAAAAACTTTTTACTATAGGTAAAGGCTTATTTTCATTTGAAGATTTTGAATACATACCCCTTGGCAAAGAAATGAATCCCGGGATACAATTTATCTTTACACAAGGCTTGAAACACACGTGGAGCTCCAACTAAAGAGGCAATCGCCGAAGAAAGCGTGGCAGCAAAGCAACCTATAATGAGAATAGAGATCCAACTTGTAACTTGCGATGGAGGTGAAGCATTGAATGAATCTGGCCATTTTAATAATATGTATTTAGGGGTTTACCGCCATATATAAGTGGCCCCCAGGAGCTAATCAATTCCATAACTTGGGCATTGTGTAACATCCCATAAGAGCACGTTTGATTTGAGCAATCGTCGTAAGCAGTAAACTCTGGAACATCATTCTCATCAAAGAAAGTTTGGTTTGCAGGGCTCACACTCAGCCTGTATTGTTCAACATCTCCACTCGCCTCCCGCATAGCACATCCTCCCATCATTAAACTGGGAAGAAGGAAGATTTTTTTCTTTTAATTTTATTCGTTTATTTTTGCTATAGAGTTGTCGATCTCTATACAGAGTTTTAGGTATTCGATAAAAACTTACGCATAAACAATGTAGGTGATGTACGTGACAGTGATACTAAGCAGGGTTCCTGCAAAATTTGATGAAATGTGTTGCAAATTATAATCATAATTATACAAAAATAACCATTAAGATTAAAACTTCCTTGGCTTTTACCTTTTGGTATAGCACTTGCCGGATCTTTAAGGTCACCAGAAAGATTAGCTCCAGCTACAATCCCAGTTACGGCAGGGAAGAAAACACCAAAGACCGAAAAGAAATTTTGTTGAGTATCCGGATCATCACTGCCGTAAGCTGTACGATAATCGTTCCAAAAGTTAGTGGCAAAGGTTTTTGCTGTTTTGGGAGCAAGAAAATTAAAAGTTATTACCATCATTACAAACCAATTACATTTCGCAGATTTAGTTTTCTTCACTAATTGGCTGCTGGGGAAAGCAAAAAAAACGCTGGAAAAATACTTCTACTTATTCTGTACCATTATATCCAATGAAGCCTTTTGCTTTCTCCTCATCGTCAACAGGTCCAATAAAGCTTCCAACGACAAAATCAATTTGTGCGGCGATGAGTACCACGAGCAGTACCATTTGCGTCTGTCGACAAAATTTGAATAGCATACCAAAAATTAGCATCAACTTCCCATTACTTCCAAAGGCTTCGAAAAACGTAAATCGAGTAAATTGACTAAATACGAAAGGTTGCGTATACGTACCCTTGTAACCCAGTCCATGCCAACAAATGCCAAAATGAGAATAGCAACAAGAACCCCAATTCCTACAACACGAATGTCATTAGCTCCACCATCTATTATTTTGCCCCAATTATTAGCTTCCAGCAAGTCATTCAGGGATTCACAGAAACCTATAATGTACAAACTAACAGCAACACTGTTAGCCACTGTGAACATCAACCCGATTGCTGCTCCGAATTCCGGTCCAAGGGAACGAGAAATCATGTAGTAAATTCCACCTGGAAAGTTTCACATTGCAATTTCTTTTTTATTGTGGGAACCAAGCATACAATATTTTAGGCTATTAGTGTAACTACTCGTATTTTAGTTTCTTAATGGAAGTACCTCCTTTAATTTGTCCATTGGTGCTGACAGCCGACATGGAGAAAGCTGTTTGAAGAAATGACAGTACTGATAAGTAAAATGTAAATGAGTAGCAAGAGAATGACAGTAATTTGTTAAAATTTTGCTGACCTGTTATGAATGTTACCAAATTGGCTAAACTGATGATTAAGAAGCCTTCCACTATGAAATAAAAGTTGATTAAATAAAATGTAATTAGCACATTTTTCAAAAAACATTTTTGATCTTCAAACTTTTTATTCAACTTAATGAAGTGCTTAAAGAGCAAAATTAAAAAAGTGGTAATGTGAAAAGAAGAAGCAAGGAAAGCAGGAAACTTTTTCGTTAAATTATTGGAATGGGACATGGGAATACACTTTGATTTACTAAAATGAAACTGAGACTCTCATACACATCTTTTTACTTTCTTCCTGCTTTTCGCTCACGTCAGTATATAACAATGTCTTAATGAAAAAACTTCACTTACAAATGCCCGCCTGTCCCACTACCCACGACAGACGGAGGAAAAGCATAACGCCCCAAATACTTAGGAGACATCTCATCTAATAAAAAACAAAATGAAAGTAAAAAGTAGACTCAAATGGAAGGGAATATCATATCGCAAAATACGTAATAAGAGTACTATTTACAATTTTATACACATTTCTTTATTCATAATAAAAGTGTCATGAAATGAGCAACGCTGAGAGAAAAAAACTTTTTGGATTTTTTTCTACGAATTTTTAATTACTTACCAGCACTCCTTCTAGCCACCCAAACTTTACAACTTTTCCTTTTAAAGCAGGGCCTTGATCGTCATCATCATCTTGCTTCTTCCGCTGGAAACCATAAATAAAACGAAATTAGAGTCGTTATCTCCAGTGTCAAAGGCTTTATTATGTATAGGTGGTTTTTTCTTCTCGCAAAATTATAATATCAATTGCGCAACTTTCTCAGAGTGTTAATATGAAACAAATTTGCATTATGAAGGTT
Organism: Lepidocyrtus cf. sotoi NNG-2020; assembly: GCA_027744475.1. Taxonomy (NCBI): domain Eukaryota; kingdom Metazoa; phylum Arthropoda; class Collembola; order Entomobryomorpha; family Entomobryidae; genus Lepidocyrtus; species Lepidocyrtus cf. sotoi NNG-2020. The sequence goes on along the minus strand of JAHZNJ010001653.1, from coordinate 6,801 downwards.
TTTTGTATGCTATACCTAAAAAATTAAAAGAAAAGATACTTATTCAGAATAAAGTAGAATCTTAGCTTCAGTGCCTTTTGCCACAATATGCAAACTAATGAAATGCGTGTATAATTTGAATTTAATATGAAATTCATGGTTTCCTAAACTCATTTCCTTCTTCTTTTTATGCTTTTGTAACAACAGCCCAACGAAAAGGTCCAGTATAAGTAAGTATGAAGGTAAAACATTGGCAGTAGTAGCGCTCCTGTATAATCTTGCTCCTAACAATCCATTTTTTCCTAAATTATTATCCTGTTTAATGGCACGACCAAACCATCAAATTGCGGTGGTGGAAGTGGAAGTAGTAACAATGAAGCAGGGAGGTTTTCTCTGTAAAGTCTGTGCCTTACTCTTTATTACTTTACTACATTCCACTTTTTTCAAATTGCCCCAACTGCACATTAATACATGCACCTCGCCTCTGCCTCTGCCCCCACCGCTACTAACACCATCATCATTATCCTCCTGCAGAACATTATTCTCAAAACCACAAGACATGCTTTTAATCCCACTTTAGAGAGTCGAAGAGAAATTGGAGTGACCTCCTCTCGTAGGAGCGCCGAGCGTAGTCGTCGTTCTATCTGTGTATTATTGTACTTTTGTGTGTCGGCCTTTTTATTTTACGTTTAGTTAATAGTAGTACATTGCCTTGTATACAACCGAAAAATAGACTTTTATTTTATTGCCTCTGCACATTTCTATTCCGTTTCTCCTACCTTCTAATTTTACACCTTGCCATCATTAGACAAAAAATATGTGGGCAATAAAAACTCAAGTTTACTAGAAAATGGTAGACACTAATCGTGCTTTTTAAGACCATGAAAGGAGACGGAGCTGAGGAAGATGGACAATATTTTCTTTCATTCCTCTTCGCATTCGCATTAATAGCCTCGTTACTACATTATATAAGTACAAGAGACAATTTTCCATGTCCAATGAGTCCAATGTCTCTTATAGAAAGTAGAAGAAATTGAAAGTATAACAACCTCATTAAACTACTCTTTCAAAGTGCAATTGCAATGGTAGTAATAATGAAACTTGGACCATTAAATAGCGAGCAGGAAAGCAGTGGCTGCTACTTTAAAAAAAAGTTACGGGTAAATTTTTTTTTGGCAATGTGGGCAGGGTGGTTGGTAGGTAATGAAAAGGACCAACAACAGCCTGCACGAAAACTAAAATGTCGTTCGAAATTGCTATGATAATCATTTTCCTGTAAGTTGGAATCATCATCGTCGGTTCGATACCCCATTTACTTTACACAGTTGTTATTTTTTGTTTCAAAACTGAAATTCGTTTTCATTTGGCAACGGTTGGCGTGTAAGCTCTCGAGTTGTCGTGTCGTCATTGTCATTTCCCCCAAACATGTCTCACTTCCCCCCAACTACATTCAACCAAATCGCTTCTCTTTCCTTTCTAGAGATTCTTTCCGGAATGCATTTCAAGCAGAAGTGAGGAGGATACAGGTAGTAAAAGTAAGTAGTAGCTCAGTGATAGTAGGAACAAAGGAAACATTATTGCAAACGCTTTAAGCTACACTTAAAGTTCGTGTATCTCCGGCTATAAATTTCTAACAAAGAAAGATCTATTTCGCAGAGAACACATTATTGGCTTGGCATTTGGCATGTTTACAAAACTCAGCTATTAATTTCTATCGAAGTTTATTGTTCTATAAAAAAACTCATCTTGCTATCATGGAATCCTGCTGTTCTTTGGCTTTTGAATGAAATCTTGTATGTACCTAAAAAGCTAAAAGCGATTCGAAAGATTGTGCCAAGATAAGCAAAAAAGCAAAGTTCTGCGACTGCTCCTTCCTACCTATTGCTTTTACATTTAGCAAATGAATTCGTAGATCGAAGTTTACTTTAAATTAACAACATAAATCTCGAAAGTTGGTATATAGTAAAATGAAATAAACTGGATAATATTCTGCCATCATCCACTTTTTAGTGAACTCATTAACTTGTACCTCTTGATGATTAGGCTTAGGTAAGCTATTTTATGGCAAACAAATGTTGTCCGTAAACAAAAACAAGCCCGATTGTATTTTTTTGTTATTATTGGCAACATCAGTGGATACTAAGATAATACTTCGCACTCTTCGCAGTCGTCAATACGCCAAAGTGGAGCCATGGATAATTATTTGTTGGATTTTCTAGGCAAACCTGTTGTGGTTTTGCCCGGCTCTTCTCAAGCGACAGAATCAAGTAGGTATTTTGTTTATACATTCGATCTTCTATGTATAGCTCAATAAAATGATTGGAGTAGAATGTATTGGAAAAGAGTTTGTATTATAATCGGATAAACATGTTCCAGAAACTAGTTAAAACCGCATGGGTTGTATGGTAATAAATAATTATATAACAAATGTCTACTATAGTGTAAGATGGATTAATCTTTGGTAGCTATTTGGCCTACGGACAAAATTTTGTAATCTTCCACCACCACACCTTAAACAAATATTAAGAAGTCAAACATAGCCTTTAGGTCAAACAATTTCAGGTTAAAGGTAAAGTGTCTCAATTACTTGAGATTAGTTTAATTATTATGTAATAGATAATAATAAAAATACCATAGGACATCCACGATGAAATTAATCCTTATTTTAGTCTTAATCAGGTACTACATAGCATAACAATAACATGAATTAAATTTTATAACTAAATTGGAAACAACAGCGAATCAGGACTGCTAATTTGTTTCTTTGTGTTACTCTTTTCTATTCGCTGCCACACAAGAAGACCTTGTTTAAAATGATTGCTGCAGTGGAGATCTTTTATATATAAAGCTTTCTTATTAGGTTTGCGCTTGCTTTAAATTGTTTTCTTGTTCTTTCGTCAATGCAAAGAGCTGTCGTCTAAAGATAAAAATTAGTTTGATGAGAGGAGAAAAATCTTTCCCCATGACTAAATGACTGTTTGAAAAAGAGGACTGTGAACTCTCGACTGTATTCTCTCAAAGTTGCAACACAATAGGGGAAGCATCACATCACAGGTGCAATTCATACATACATAAACGTAAAGTTTTAATGGTCAATGAATTCGCCTTGGTGGATTTTTTTGTCGCAAAGAAGTAATTTGAAGTAGGAAATGGCAATTGTCTCGGTAGGCAGTTGTAGATTTTTAGATTAGATTAGCACTTCACGATTCTATAGGTAAGTACACGCTTTGTTGTAAATTAGAAAGGTGAATGTTTGGTAGCGTTTTTATCAAGTCAATAAAAGACTATCCAGCCCAGCAGACATAGACGATGATGTATGCTATATCATTCCAGCATAAAACAATCACCTTTCTTTTTGTAATTACTTTTGCTTTAGTCAACCTACATACAAGGTAGATCTATAAATTTGAAATCGTCTTTGCAAACAATATTTACAAACAGCCACGAAAATGGTAGGTTGTTAGTTTGTTCTTTATGTCTTTACATAGAGCGTATCGCAAAACCAAGAGACACATCTGCGACCTCACGATTCTTAGCGAAAGGGTTACAAATACAATTGAGTTTATTACAAATTTTTATCAAGCATACTGACTAGTTCTTTCTAAATCAGGAAAGAGCTAGTCAGTGTATCGAACCCAAATTGACATTTCTTAGCTACATCTTATTAGGTGGGCAAATTAATGACTGGGATGATGATTCAGGCAAAAATTAGTTTCAGTCACGTCTATTGAAATCTTGTAAAATATTATAATTATTAATTAAACAGCTATGAGTTTAAATTGTTTTTGCAAAACAGATATAAATTGCACTATTCAACAATAACACGCAATTTATAAAATTTTAATAAATGGCGTATGTAACTTCGTGCAGCGTTTTGCTGAAAAGTCCTTTTTCTCGAAAATGAAATGACAGTAAATAGATTGCGTGCATATAACATCGAAGTGATAGCAAAGAGAGCAGAAGAGCAAACCAGACAGTTCGTCTGAGGCTGTAACAGTGATGAAGGTGCAACAAATTGTTTTGAATTGCACTGCATAATAGTGGAAAGATAGAAATATCAATTGCCATTTTTTAAGCTTACTATTTATCTATACTAAAAAATTAGCGAAAAAATTTTATTTTCAGTAACAGCTTACTTATGACAATCAGATTTAGAGTACCTTTACGTTTTTGTCTAATTTTGCCAAAAGTTGAACCCAATGTCACTAAAACATCATTTTCAAGGATTTTTTATTTCAAAAGACACATACACTGGTTGCACACATCATCAATATCCAAACCGGATATGTAAAACTGCATTTTTGATTGTAATTGAAATGGCATAGACAAACTAAAATTTAAATGTTCCCATCAATAAACACACAATGCCTTTGAAATACGTGCTAATGTGTCGAAAGTGCCATACTGGCGTACTGGCGTACACGAAAATTCTTTGATTCTGACCATGAGACATAATATGCAAATAAATGAGGTAGCTAACTTGTTTAAAATTCTTCAATTTGCAAAATATGTCAGTCTCTTGTACTGTACTAGTTTTTACTGCTTTGGTTTTGTCTTTAATTAATTAAATTGGCAATCAAGATAAAAAACAGGACAGGATTGATCCAGAATTATCTGCATTCCATGATTATAAGCAGAAAAAAGGAAAGGGTAGGCGAAATCACAAGTGACTCACAAAATAGCGAATCTGACTGAAATTCTATAGTTTATACCTATATTGCAAAAAATAAACTTTTTCAGTTTGCTTCACAGTGACAGGATAGCATTGACTTAAATAAAAAATATATAATTAAAACAAGGAAAAAAAATGCTAAGTGAGCCCACCTATTGTACCCAGATTTTATCCATGACTTTTGCAGTTTTAAACAATAACTGTCCCAAAACCATCATTTAATAAAATTTTTTACACACAGACAAGACCTGTTGCAAAACAATGCTGTGGTTTTTCGTTAGCAGTCAGTAAGATTCCAACCCCTCTGTCTAGACATGAATGAATCATTTAAATCAATAATACAATAGAGATGTGTAGGTATGTCATCCTAACTTTCGAAGGTATTCTTTATTAAAATCAAAGGCAATCGCAAATCTTTGCCAAACTATGAAAACATACCACACGTCTTAAGCCTAGAATGGCAAAGAAATAATGTTTAATAATGAGTGTAAGTTAATACGAATTGTGACAACGGTGACAACCAAAATATTTTCAATTTCTTCTGCCTGAATTTCACCAATTTTTTCTAGTTGTAAAGTAAGAACAAAAATCATTTAGTTTACATCTTCACAATGACAAAATATTATGCAGCTCAAGCGTGACTTGTAAATTCAACCACAAAAGGACCTTGGAACATGATCCAAGAGCATTGCTTATATTATGTCGTGATAAAACTAGTTGGTATTATGGCAGTGAATGAATGGCTAATTTTTTATGTTTGTAATAAAAGCCATTTTTCATCCCTACCTGCCTTAATCCTTTTCGATACGTCCGATTCAGAGATGATGAGATGAGGGCATCCATGCATCCGTCCATTCACAAACACAAACTCAAGTAACAAAAAATCCATTTTCATAATGCACTGCACCATGCATGCATTGCAATTGCTTCTAAATTCTATCGTATCATTACGTGTTTGTACTATGCTTTGTGAGAAGCAGTGAAATATAATGAAGGATCTTCCCACATATGTATGTAAACATAAAATTTTATTGCCTTAATTTTTAAAGGATTAGCGAGTTTCTTTACAAATAACTGCTAAAGCCACCTTCTTGTATAAATGCCATTTTCTGTAGCTCAAAACTCATGATTCATGAATGACAAATGTGGCATTGAACTTGACTCACCGCAGGTTTCTAGAATATTATTTTATTGTGTACAGAAAATACAGCCAAATCTTTTGGATACGATATTTCATCTTCCCTTACTGTGGGGTTCTTGAGATTTTTTATAAAAACTGCTTCAGTTACAGCAATTTCAGGGTTCTCAGCATTAGTTTTGTTGTGCTGATAAATAAATTACGTATCTTTGAGGTTTGGAATATAATATCTTATCTTTAACATGGGCGAACGGAAAAGGCGCTTGCGCTTAAATTGAATATTTTAATTACTTTGTAATTACCAATTAATTTCATTAATAAAAATATATTTTATTACGGAGAAACCGATTCCTTAATCATTTCTTTGAATTTCTCGATATCGCTTACTGGAATGATATTTGTTTAAGGCGCCATGCGCTTTAAGATTTATTCATTTACAAGGAAAATTACCCAATGAACTATAAATTAGACTGAGCGAACACCAAAACAATTTTATATTAAAAAATATAATAAATAATATTATTTACGTACTGCCCATGCCGATTAGAATTCCCACGCACGCAATTTTAAATTTAATGACCTTCACCGCCATCCCTCTACATGTTGAACTACTTAAAATAACTTCCTAGTCGTGTCAGAAAGTCAGAAGTCTAACTCCGCTGAACATTTTACAATCAGCGTCAATACACCATCACAATACGAGCACGATCGCTGATTTCCTTTCCTTTCAGTTACCGCTGCTGCTACTGCGACCCTTTTTCCTTTCTGTCTAGGCTCCCTTTCTTTTTCTTCCTGTTTAGGAGAGATGACTAGATCCATGATGGCCTTTTTCGTTTGAACTTGCATCCAATTTGAGAAGTGACTGAGATCTGACTTCCGTGTGGGATCATAGATCACGTACTCATACCATTTGTCTCGCATGGTCCCAGGGAGCTTGTTAAGTAGTTCCGTGATCATCTGGGGATTGAAGAGGTATCTGTCTTCTTGAAAAGCCTGAATTGTGATTACGAAG
>JAHZNJ010001652.1:0-10376 GCA_027744475.1 Lepidocyrtus cf. sotoi NNG-2020 | reverse complement strand
AATTGCATTCTTTATGTTTTCATGTCATCATACAATAATCACCATAATCAGAAAATCATAAAGTCAACAACCACAAGCTGACACTCATTTCATTGCCACCACCATCACATCACATCACTCTACTGAATTGAAATCTTGCTTCAATGGATTGGCTTTCCTCTTTTCTACGGAAGATAAGCACTAGCACTTTGCAGCAGCAGATTGTTCGTAGGTATTGAATCCTGGTAGAAATCGTTCGTTCGTTCACATAAAAATTCTTTCAAACTCCACTTCAGTCCCTAATTTTATAGTTATCTAGTTCAGCTTCAGCTCAAAAGCGTTGTTGACGTCGCTTGGTTTAAATGGGATAAAGAAAGGAGAGGAAAAGAATTCAGAGCAAACGCAGAACAGAAGAAAGCTTCTTAAAAAGTCATTTTCGTGTTCAACTCATCAACACCATTTTAATACCGCACATAATAATGACGTCTTCATGATTATAAAAATGCTATGAATGACTACATTATAATAAAGCATGTTTTAGAATTTCTGAGCGTACAATCTGACTCGTGCGGTGCGGTGGTGGTGCTGATGATTCCATAAATCAAGTACAGCTTTGGTTTGCGAAGACGAAGTGGTCACCTTTTAATCTAACATTTCTTCACCTCATTCATCCTCGAAATCGTGAAGAATGGCATGCACCGAGCAAATCAGTATTGGTTTGATATCGACTGCAAGCAAGAGATGCGATTTGACAACTAAGCACACAATGCATTGCCGTCGAAGAGTCTAGTTTGTTCTTTTAAAACAGGTTTCTCATCAAAATTCAGCAAGTGGCATGGCATGCTGTTTGCAGCAGCATAGCAGCAGATTACTTGTGATGAAGCTTTGCGGATTTGTGGATTAGATGGACTGATTGATTTTTTGTGCATAAATTAAGTCAAGGCTTTCTTCGTTTAAACTTTTTTTTGTTTGTTACAGCTTTTTCGTGAGCACAAGTCAACACTCTTCGCACGCGCACGAGCAATTTGCGAAATATTTCTTCATATTAATTATAGATACAAAGAAGAACTGAGTAAGCCAATAAAAGTCTAGAGATGTTTTTTATATTTTCTTTGCGTGGATTAAATTAAAAGCTAATTAGTCTCTAAATTGGACTTCAAAGAAAATAGTTTAGAACAAATTAAAAAGGAATTTCATATCACTGCTTTTCTTAGAATATGGTTATGGTTTTTTGTTTTCAGCCATGTCGTCTTTTTAGTATCATTCGTATTCTTTCTTCACCTGCACTTCTTTACTATTGTACAAGAGATTGCGACTCGACTGCTGACTACTGTAGTAAGAAGGTTTTTTTCTTGAATCACGTAGCTAAAAGAAGAAAAGAAAGCAAAAATTATTGCAAAAATTCCCACGTTCATTTACTGCATTCTTCGGTTTTTATTTAAAGCTTCTTTTGTAAAAAAATAACGGGTTTTCTTGAAAATAGTAATAAGTAAGATGACTTTCTGTTTAGGTTGTTCTGGTTAAACTGAGAAACTTCACTGGCAAAACACCATCAACACAACAATCGCCAGTTTTATTGCAGCTGCGCAAACACTATCAACACCCACCTACACAATTCACAGATTTATATTACTTATTATGCTGCTGTTCTTATTCTTACTGCAATATTTATTTTAAATAATAACGTGTTCGCAGGAAATGCGGAAGGGCTAATGGAACGAAACTAAAAGTATGGGAAATTAAACTTGTGATGATAAACTTGATTTTTGTGCTGATATCAATGACCTTTTCCATGAGCCAAGAACCAAGGTGGAGTTAAAGTTACATGCTGCAGGCGCTGCACTGAGAGTGAGATTATACCCTATAACATGTTGCGATGCACAAATAAATTAATCACTTACTCCCTACCCCTACGTATGTACTCCAGAAAATTTAGATTTACTATTTGGGAATTTTTAACCAAGCCTAAACATTTTTCGCTAACAAGTTAAATTCACAATCAATCTTTTTGCGATTAATTTGTGATATTTTAAAAACGGTACAGACGAAGTTGATGATGTTGTGTTGAAGGTGTTATGACGGTTTGTTAAACTTATTTTCTGAGAGCGTCAGCCATGCTACATTACAATATATATCTGTAAATTATGACTTTGAGTAACTGCTGCTGCTGCTAAATGGTCTGTCGAACAAAATGATGACAAGCAAACAACAAACTCAAAGCAGAAATCTACTACTACTATTTACAACAAAAACTTACATTCTGTTTTGTGGTGTCCCAACAACAACTGAAACATTGTAGTAACAATGAAGAGGTCTAAATATGGCATCAAAAAATCATCCTCTTTCCTTTTATAAGGTACTGCGTACGTTTATAAATAAAGTCTTCCCTTCCCCATCCCATATCACGAGCATTACCATTACCATTTATGCTTTTTATCATCTTCGTTTCGTTTGTATCATTGAAAGGGAAGCTAGGAGAGCGAGAGGGGCGCTTGCCACTTTGCCAGGGAGTAGAAAAAGGAAGTTACTCATCGTCGTCGTCATGAATCCACTTCCTTTGTATATTATTAACCAGCAGCTGACGAAGATTCCCCCACAACAACGCAACGCAGCAACAATGCAATGGCAATAACGTGACGAGTGAGTGGAGTAGATGAAAAGGAAAAAGGTATTAAACAATGAAGGAAATGCATATTACTATGATGATGGTGGTGAAGCCAGATGGCCAACAACCTGACTACACAGGTCGATGCTTCGCTTTTAATCCAAGCCAGTAAAGTAAAGCTAAAGAAAAAAACTTTGTTAACAGGAAAGGGTTGCTTTGTTGTCTGTTGCTTTTTTACGTTTACTTTTCATGCATGCTAGCTCATCTTCATTTCATGATGATGATAATAAAAATAGATGAATAATGCTATGCTACTATCTGTTGTAGTGATTTTTAATCCTTATTTCATATCCGTTTATATTATCGTAGATAGCTACATAATATAAGTTTCAAAATGTAAAGATAGCGAAGCAGTCTTTTATTGTAAAAAATAATATACCTAATTGTATGCGAATTAGATGTAAGTTTTGCGAATGCATCTACAGAGAATGTGGCAGTGGTGGTGGAGGAGAAGGTGTAGGTGTTTTGTTGTAATAGTAGGATGCGTGGGGTTGGTTGATAAAAATGGCAAACATCAGTAATAATGCAATGCAGCTCGCATAAGTCACATTGAATAGAACAAAATTGATACAGGAAGAGATCTTAGCTGCCATCATTCACCATAAGCTCATTATTGTCAATTTAAACTGATACTTATTCGGGCTTAGGAGTAGTTATGTATCATCATCGTATCAAAAGTATGACGCGTTATTATGAATATGATGAATGAATGAGATTTCATTGTGCAGATTGAGACGTCTTTTCTTCTCCGTTCTTTGATACTAGAAGAAGAGGGATAGTCATTATTATGCTATTTTTATATTAAATGCATTCATAATTAGGTATGTTTGTTACAGAAACAAAATAAAAATCACAAAAATAAATCATTTAATTTATGCATCGCATAGAAAGAGACGCGCAGCTAGTACGTAGATATCAGTAATGATGATCTGATGAGAATCATTCGCATCAATATACTGTAATTATCGAAAAATTATCTTTATTATATAGGTAAGTATAATATATGTATAAGAGTATTTTGCAATATATTAGACGTTACAAAATACAACATCAAATTGTTTTTTGTTTGCCTACTACGCGATTTCTCAAATTTTCTTTTGAAATCAGGAATGAATAATACCCGATAACCAATTCAGAGTAAGTTTTTGATAATTTAGTAAATCCTTTTAAATATACTTTAGTTTGATACGTAAAGAATTCGAATTTTTGTAGTATCATCTCATCATTCATCATTGTATGTACGAGAATTATAATTTTTGAAATTATTAATAATGTTATACCGATACCTATTAGGAATTATGACAATATAATTTATTATCTCGGTTTTACATAAAAGTAAAATTTCCTTCTAACCAGATAATTTCCAATATATAGCATATCTTTCTATATATAAGTCCATATTACCGAATCTTCAGTACACAAATATTTATTTGTAATATTTAATATAGTAATTTTATAATTTTCTTTTTAAATCTACAAAAATTTGTTGAGTTGAGTCAGAGTCGCTCATTAGCAAATATTTCTCTTGATATTTTTATATAGATATATATATTTATTATGTTTTAAAAATTAGAGTAATAATTCTGTTCTGTTTCGCCATTTATACGTTTTTCTTACTAATACGAATTAAGAATAGTTCGTCTCATCGTCATAATTTTTATTTTCTCGTAACTAAACTTAAGTATTATAAATTATTATTTATGTATCTATCTACAGTACGTAGGCATTTACTATAATAAAGTATATTTACTTTAACTTAATCTATTTTGACAATGTAAATTATATAAATTCACATAACCTACAAACTTCACTATAATAATTATAAACATCTACAATACTACATTATATTATTATGCATATAGTGGGAAGGATTTAAGTTTAACGAACAATAAAAGAGGGAAAAAGTTTATGCAATTTTCTAATTCTATTTTCTCCTAACGCAGGAAATTGGCATTAATACATTTTTCAGGAATTGTTGTTTTGTTCTGTTTTGACGGTTTCAGGAACTGGGAAAGGCACACACAAGGGGCTCTGTTTATGTATGCCTTTCCCGTTTCCTTTAATACTTTGCTCTTCTTCCGTTTGTATTCGCTTAAGCGCGCAGCACTTTTGCTGAACTGGATAAAAACGTATTATCGTAGTAGAGAATAATAATAATAATAATTTTATCATATCATATTGTTTAGGTGGTAGTATGGTTATGTATTGGCCATTCATTCAAGATAGAGACCACCGAAAATTCCGGGACATAGCCGCAATGTTTTGCAAACAAACCAAGTGCAAATACGTAACATTGTGCAGATACATGAACAGATGCGCGGCCGCCATGCTACCTACCTAGTTGCCCGCTCGGCGGTCTCTATCTTCCGTGAATATCCAATAGTGCTCTCTCTGTTGACTTTGTTTTCTGTTTTGTTTTTCCATAAGGTTTTTCTAAAAAGCTTTTAATCTATTTTTAATTTCCTCTCCTCCGTACTTGGTAAAAGTTCCGATTATAATAATAATACAAAATGCTTTCATAATATAGTAATATATTTTTATAATCGTTATCACATCATCATCAGCATTAGTACTTAAACCCTCCTTTGTCTAAACTAACATACCTAATCGTAAAGTACCTATAGGTATGTATTATTGTTATTCAGCGATAATATAGCGTGTATAAATTGCTCTCTATTTTCCCTTTATATAACTTCCGTTTATTATGGGTACATTAAAATGTATGCAATATTTCTATTTCGCAGCAACTACAATGATAATAATATTACGATTGGCTATAATTTAATTAGGCAAGTATAATTGAGTTCAAATAGTAAAGAATGCAGATATTTTTACAAAATAATGCATTCATTCGTATAGTTATGCAACGGTCAAGTCGAGTCGTTTACACTGCATGGTACTATGAAAGTTATCAATCAATCACGCATAAAAGATAATTGATTTACAATTAAGTGTTGCATGCAATTTATAAATTACCAATAGATTGACTTAAAAATCTATGCTTTTAATTTATTTAGGTATTAACCCCTCATGATCTACAAAAATGTGTTTGTAATTAATGCCATAGCTGTTTAAATAAATTGACCAACGATATTATATTATGACTAGTTTTTGTTTTTTCACCATGAACATTTAAATACCCATTTTGTTTTGCATGATCGGTCACAATTTGGTGGTAAACATACAATAGGATTTACATGCTAATTTATTTGATTTTTCGTGGTTTTGATGATACCATCCCATACTGGTTGACTAGGCTGCTGATTGCTCCAACTCCATACAAGGTTCTTCTGATGTTTTTTTTGCTGGTACATATCTGTACATACTATTGCGGTACTTGTTGAAAGTGAGTGCCTTTTGGGCAAAAGCATTACTCCGGAAAATTATCCTTCAAAAAAAGTTAAGGGAATACTCTGCTGCTAGATAATTTTCTCTTTGGTATAAATTTTAGCTTTCTCTTTGGTAATGTGTGGTAGTGATGATGATATCCAAAAGGATGGAGTGGAAACACAGTTGATGAGCCGGAATTAATTTTGTATCTCTAATTCATGATGATGAGTTAGTCTGCAAAAAATACAAAAGAAAAACATCATCAGCACGTTATTTACTTTGTTGTGATGAGTATGTATGCATGTACATTAATAACATGCATGTTGAAATTTTATTTTCTAAAGTTAATTAAGAGCGGTTTTGGCTTGGCGATTGAGCTAATAAACTTTGCATTCGACAAAGTAAGTATGTATATCTACTGTACTACTTCAACTTTGTTTGGCAGTTGAAATTCCGGGAAAGTTTCTTTAATGAGGAGTTTTTGGGAATGGGTAAAAGGCTGTGAATTGGAGTACATAGTTTTGTAGTTAGTCTGTAGTTACTACGAGGGTACTTTTTTAGGTGCGTCATTTACAGAATGGAATTCGCTTTGCTTTTAAAGAAACTTTTTTTGTCTTTGTCACTGGATGGTAGCAAGTAAGCATCAAACTAATGTTTTTGCTGCAGGGAAAAAGAGCTCTTTCAGCGCAAAAACAAAGGCCGTTTGAAGTTTTTAAGTGCTTGGCGCTATGCTGGCTGACTTATAATAGTGATGATGACGACACGACACGACGACACGGAACGGATGATGTGAGAGAGTAAACACGTTAACAAGAACAAGGGCATTAAAACAACAACAAAGCAAAAGCAGTGAAAGTAACTAACAGTCTCCAAAATTCTCCTTAATATATTATGCAAAATTAAGTGGAGAATTGAGTATTGCATAAAAATATAATTTCTTAGAAGAAGCTGAAAATTTGGCAAGGAAAGTGAAAGAAAAGTGAAAATATGCCAATCTACTACATAATCATTCATCCCACTCTCTATTAAGTACAAGACAAGTTGTCAAAGCTGCTGGAGCTGGAGCAACAGCAGTATTTACGAAAAAAAACAAGCAACTTAGTCACGGTCTTTAGTATTGCAAAGGAGAAATATCCCTGCAGGGCTTCATTTTTTGTTTTTATAGTAAATTAAGTGGGTAATTGTTCCATGCTGATGCTGACTTTCTTTTCATCATCAACGTTAACTTTCCCAACATATCCAGCACCCTTGATGTGCGTTTGCTATAAATTCCATGAACTGATAAAGTTAGAAGCGTTTTTGTTCAGTGGGGTGGCGTTGCTTTGCAGTTGCACTGCTGCTGCTCTTGGGTCTTGGTACGCCGTAATACGTCTGTACGTAGCTCGTTAGCAGTTTTCTTTTTTCAGAAATGTTTTAAACGGTCACAGTTATTCTTGTTTCTCATTAGGGATTCTCAAAATTTTTAACTTTAAAAAAATCATTTTGCTATTTAAATTAGCAGCCAGTCGCTTTTTTGTGAAAGGACGTGACTTCAGCAGAAGAAAATGTGACTTGAAATAAGTTGTATTATTATTAAAAAATTTAAAGTTAATTATGGTAGCAAAGCAAAAGCCGCTTTGCCTACAATCATGACGAAAAAATTACGCAGGAAATTGCATGCAAATGACAATTATTAATTAAATATCGTCTATCACTACTTCCATAGATAAAATCTTTGATGAACTCCTTTGTTTAGATTTAGTTGTGTACATGAAATTTTGTGGTCATCATAAATATGCAAATCAACCACAATTGAACCTTTAAAACACTAAAAGCTGTCTCCGATTTGTTAAAAGTGTTGACAGTTTTTCCTGCAGTGAAATTTTTGTAGTATGTTTTAATAATAAATGAATGCATTCATTTACTGAAACTTCCTCGTCCTTCATCTACACTTGTCAAGGCTAGAAGTAAGCAAAACGGGAAAAGAGTGGGTGCTTTTGAAATCTGCTTCTCTTTCATACATACATACTTAATTACAAAATTGCTTTCACGTGCTCTTTTCCTTATGTTCCCCTATGAAGGCTAACAATAAGACTTCAAAATTGAATTTGTTTCGCTCAAGCCTTTAAAGTTCATCTTTCATCCATCATCGACAAATATGTGTTAAATATTTTACACAATAAAATATCACATGAGATTTTTAGTTGACTGTTACATTATCATCTTAATACTTAGCAGTTTGTACTCTACAAAATAATTATGTGACAAATTTTTAAAATAACATCCCAAATTCCTGCACTGCACTGCAGTGCACTGACAAAATATTAGCATAATTTTTAACCAGACCATAATAAGTAGACAATCAAGAGTTATTTTGGTCGCTTCTTGTCCTTCGGTTATAGTTTTGAAATGAAACAGATACAATTTAACCAAGATGAGTGCAGACAATTTCAAAAATTTCTTGGAAAGCCCAAGGTTGAATTTTCGTGCAATTGAGTCAAGGTGAAGTAAGTAAATTACTTGCTAATATTATGTGTAGTATAATTTATGCAAACTTTGTACAAGCATAACTGTAAACATTTGTATGGAAAAAAGAATTTATGTAATATAATTATTTCTACCGTTATTTATTGCATATCATACAAAGATGAATAAATGGGGATGATAAGTTTAAAAAGTGAGCGACGGCAACTGATACATCATCATCCATGAGATGATATGATACGCTTAAAGAATACGTGATCTGAAGGAAAAGATCACATTCCACGGGTGAGTATTCTCACATCTCTACACGAAATACTCCAACAAGCCTATTATCATTGGGTTGTTTCGTTTGTACCGTCGCGGCGCGGAGAGAAAGTTTTTCAGAGAAACGTAAAGGTGAAATAAATATTTTATTTGTAAGTCAGAGCACGGACTGTTCCAGTGTGCTCACTCATATTATTCCAATTTGTTCCACTTTATTCGTCTTCTAACGTGTCTATTATAAGTTATTTGTTGTTGTTGTTGTTGCTTGCGATGTAAAAGTTGTAACGTTATAAAAAGGGGAACAGAAATTATTAGGCACGTGACTTAACTAATGTATGAAGATAAAGTAAATTGAATTTTTGAAGGAGAGGGGCAGCAACAATGAAGAGCATAGCTTTTCCTTTGTCAGTCGTCGTTATATGATGTAACGCTGTTCTGTGCTGTGCCGGAGAAAATTTTCACATCACGCAATAATTTGTTGGTGGTGTCTTTTTACATTTTAGATAGGTGATGTGATATGATACAATGATGCGATACTTATTCGCTTAGTTTCGTTCCTCTCTTATCTTTCAAGGAGATACGTAGATGAAGTGGCCTATAAACGAATTTTTAAACATCTTTAAACTAGGATGACACCATTCTCCATTTACCGTAGATTTTTGTTCATCAAATTTAATTCGTTTTGTGTTTTATATAACAAGGAGTTACCTTGTAGTATGAATTTCGGTATGCAAAAGCACTCTCGCTTGGCCACCACCACCACCGTCATAATAATCATCATCATATCATCCAATTTTCCCGTTTCTCGTGCACTTATCATTAAATGTTCATGATTTAGCCTTAATATACTTGTACAAGTGGGATTTAAGTAAATAGCGGATGTTGCTTCTGAGTGAGTGAATATTTAAGCAGCAGCCGGTTCTTTGGTAAGTAGTAGTCGGTATCTCTCTCTTCCCTTTTATGTTCTACTTTCCTAAAGTAAAATTGTTGCCTAAAAATGTATGAATATTTCAATAGATGATAGAAAGCAAGTATTTTCATTTCAAGTAGTAAACTTTCACCCTCACATTAGCTGGAGCTTTGAAGATGAGGAGCACATTTTTAATCCTTATCATATCTAGCAGTTTTCTAAAATATCCATGTGCGACAGTAATCAAAAATAAATTACCTAATGTTGGATGTAGGTAGTATTAGTAGGGAATGCTCAGCTCACAAAAGAACTGCGCGACTGCGAGTTAATGTTTGCACTAGTCATCTTGTTTTCGTGTTTACTCGTTCACGGTTTGCTTGGCGATTATACATGCAGACACTCCAAATTGTGAAACTATGTATGTTTTTGAGGATAAATGAGGGAAGGGGAGACCAGACTAAATACCACCACGCTGTGTTATGCATAACACAAAATTGCTGGTGGAAAGTTTAAAGTGGAATAATTTTTTGTATTGTGTTTATCATCGTGAATCATAAGCATCATCGTCATAATTGTTTCCAGCGCTTGTTGTGTTGTGAGTAGGGCAGAGTAAATGATATGATATATCATGATAATAAGTGATATGATTGCCGGGTCAAGTATCAATAATATTTCATGATAATTAAATGATATATCATTTAACAGTTTTCATTCAGTAGTTATAGTGGAATAAGGCACATGACTAGAGAATGATGCTATAACTGC
>JAHZNJ010001651.1:0-10200 GCA_027744475.1 Lepidocyrtus cf. sotoi NNG-2020 | reverse complement strand
CCCATGTGCCCACTATAAGCATTGTATTAAAATGTATGATTCTTTACGCTTTTATAAGTAGCTTTCCTTTCTCTCTCTCTCTCTCTCTTGAAACGCTTAAAGTTCATGATGAGGGTGACATTAGCGGAAAGTGGCAGCGTAGAAGCACCAAAACAACCTCAGCGCTTTAAGAAAAAACGTAGATTTGGGGATCAAACAATAGGAAACGGGGTTTTGGAATAAATATTTATTAAATTTTGGATTAGTTGCGTCGTCGTTTGGAAATGACAGGTCTTGTTCTATACATTTAATTTAATTTGTGAATAAATATGTTTTTCTATTATACCCAAGCCAGACTCACGAGGTCAGAAGAAAAAATATTCCACTATGTAACAATTACAAGCAAGTTCTAGACAAAATAGTTATTTACTACCAAAATTTTGACATTGTATACATTTATAAATCTGGAATTTTCATATGGTGGAGAAATCATTGAAATGTTTAACTTGTATTAATGGTTCAATGAATTGTACATTGTCGAATGTGATTTAATAACGCAATGTACAGCATGTTACGTTTAGAGGCTAGCCCGGATCTCCCATGAACTTTAGAGTTTGAAACTCTGAAATTAGATGGGTGGGTGATGTTATTGATGGGTTGACTTGATAACGGACTAAATTAAACAGAATTAAAGATATTTTAAGAGTGAGGAGAATAAATGTACCTATCGCATCATGAAAATAATAAAGCTGTTTGGTAATGGAGAGGGGTTCAATATCAAAAACAACCTCTGCTAAGCCTCAACAGCAGTAATAGCGTTGTTTTTGCTGTGCGGTGCGGTGGATGTCCTTTTGCACTCTATTCTTGTTTTTCTGCAACATTGTAATGAGCTCCACAAGAAGAAAAAAACCCCGACCAACAACCACATCAAACGTATATATAGCCCAACAAGTTTACTGGATTTTTGATCGTATTTTTTGCAATTCACGTATTTCTTCGTATTATTACGTATCGCTCGGCGGCGGAGGACACAACTTTTGGAGGGCTTTGCCCGCGTTTCACTTTTACAAGGTTGAGCTGAGCTGACTGACTTGACTAGCTTTGCTTTCAAGTGAGCCCTCCAGCAAGGAGCAAAAAATATTTTTTTTGATAATGGGAACGAATGCTTAAAAACTCTCTTGAGTCACTATCTGTAGCTCAAGGTTCATCGCATCGTTATTATTATCCACTGCAGAAGTTGTTGAAGAAGCTTGGCTTTTCTAGACTTATGTGTTGTAGTGATTTGCGAAAAAGCATGCTTCTCTGTCTTTCTCTCTTCCCTTTTGTTTGCTAAATTATTGGATGATGATGATGCTGCTGTTACGTATATATGCAGTACGGCATGGCATTGGTGGTGGTTATTGATGATGATGATAACGATAACTCTTCCGAATGGCGTGGCGTGTCTTTTTCTTCTTTTTCCCGGTGAAGGACTTTTTACGCAAGAGATTTCTCTATAATCTTAGGAGAAAAATATTTTTCTCCTCAATTTTCATTTACAAGGGTTTTTATTCAGCTTTAAAGTTTATAGTAGATTCAAGATTCTTTCAAAAATTCATCCATATTCTTTAAGCGAGAAAGAAAAGTTTAAGGATTTTGTATAAAGCATTCGTTTTTTAGCTGGAAACGAGACGGAAAAAAGTTTTCAAGGATTTTTACTCGCCTTTCCTCAGCATTTTTCATTGGAAAAGGCAAGGAGAACAAAATATGCATTCAGCTGTTGTAAGGTTGCTGCTGCTGCTATTAGGAAGGCTGCTGAGTAATATGAATAAAAGGGATTTTAAAGAAAGATTATTGAAGGTCATGTCATGTGTCATATTATATGTCTCTCCTGGCTTTATCCGTCGTACAGTGTTTTATTGCGCATGTGTTATACGCAAAAATACATGGACAGGGAGAAGAAGAGATTCAAGATTTGGAAAAACAAAAAAGTAGACACGAGACAATTATTTTTGTTATTGACTTACTTGACTCATCTTCTGTGAAATGCTGGTTTGCTTTAATACGTATACCTAAACTAAAATTAAAATTACGCCAGCAGAGCGATAAAAAACAAAACGTTCGTCCGAGGGTAGAATTAAAGTTAAGCTAAGCCACTATTTGATTCTTGCTCCATCTTGATACTGAAAGAGTCATGACTTAGTTGTTCCCGTCCTCGTCATCATCATCATCATCACTTAAGCAAAAAAAAACTCTGAAGGTCATCACTCCGAAAAGCGAAGTCAAAATGACAAAGAGACAAAACGTGGCATGCGATACTCAATACTCTCCACCACCACCACCACCACCACCACCACGGTTTCTTTCCACATGCAACCACGCAAGTTAATCTATTGTCATACTATCGTACTAGTAACGTAAGATGATTTGGCTCATTATAGCTTGTTTTTGATACAGAAACTGGCTTATGCGTTGGGTTTTTTTTTCATAGCTTTTAAAGTTGTTGTTGGAAATTGGCGTGCAATAGTAGAAAACGATTGTGGAAATTTTTTCAGATCTTTTTAGAAATATGGCAATGATTTTTATGATACTGTTTGTTGCCTTTGTCTGTCCATGAGTAGCGGACTTAACCGTCTGCAGTTTCAGACTGGTCATGGCAATTTATGTCTGGTTACCTTGAATTTATGAAAATAATTAGACAAGTTCCGTTCCTTCAAATATTTCTTTTAAAACTTTATACTCAATTGACCAAAGATTATCTGAAGGTTATAATTGATTAGGTTATAATTTTCTGGATTCTGAATTTGCGCTTGACAAAAATCGCAAAATCCTGTCTGCTGGACTAATTAGTTGCCTTTCTTTATCAATTACATCGATAAATTAAATATTAATCAAAGTAGGCAACTCTCTACTTTAATGTTGTGAAGCTCACCTTGGACTTCCAACTTTTCAACCATGCCCCTGAAACTCCTACCACCCTATCTAATCCGATCTACCACAAAACTCCATTTTTTCTTCTAATCTCTAACTAAAATCATCACTTTTTTTATACTTTACTACGAAATTCAACCTGCAAAACCGTTTGATGGTAGTATACTCATACTCTGAGTAAGTATAATGATGATGATGCTGTGATGTAATATTGATACGAAAGACAAAGAACACTCGAATATTTTTTGACAAGTTCATTCAATTTTCTCTCATCCTCACGAAGTATGCCTGAGCACATGTCTCACTCACTCGACTAAACTAAACTCAAATCCAATGTCAAACGCAACCACATCCCAGCACACGTCGTCGTCGCTGCCCGCCTCTTTTCTCCGTAATTCAATAAAGCATACCAAACTTCGGCCCAGTTTTAAAAGTTATTGCATTGCAATGCCACCATCATATCACCGCAGGATGACCTCCAAAGCTAATCCAATATTATGAGCTGTATTTTACTCTTGAATTCCTTCGTCTTCCTTTTCTGCTGCCGCTGCCGTTTTGAATCAACTCATCCAAATAATCTCTTTTCAATGCCATCTGGGATTAAATTAATAAGCAAACTTACAACTTCGTTCATTTCATAACTTTTTATTATCCTTTTGAAACATTCAAAGGCAGTAGTAGTACTGGTAGCCAGTTTCCTTCTTATCAAACAAGTCCAAGTCAAATCGCTACATAATTCATGATGGTGATGATGATGATGACCAGAATGATTACCACGAAATGACCTCGAAAAACAGAAGTTTTCTACTCAAAAATATTTTTTTCAAGCCGCTGGCAACAGGCTGGTGATAGCGGCAGCGGAATTCTATGAAAAAAAATGTAGACCAGTTAATAAAACCCGGAGGAGATGGTGTAAAAAGATAAATAAAAAAGCCTGAGACAATATTGCATAATCTTTTCTCATCATCATCGCTTACAAAAATAAATTAAAATTGGTTAAATATAGAACAGCAGCGTAAAAATTACAATAGCGTAACAGTATCATCATTACCGCAACTCCTGCTTAACTTTGATCTGCAATCAAATCAAGGTAAAACTCTGTCTGCAAGTTTGTAAGTGTTGAAAGTTGAAACGGCTGCATTTTTCTTTTGAGTTTTTTTTTCTGTACAACGTACTTTTGTTAATGAAAATAATTTTAGATAGAAAAATGTGATGATGATGATGATGGTGATGATATGATGTAGTAAAAGAAAGAGTCACCACTCTGCAAACAGCAGCAGCAGTCAACTCAAAAGAAATCAAGGTCGAGGTCAACCCGATATTACGTGTACATTTATATACAAAGATACTTTTTTTCGAAATGTATGCAATGACCCGCCTGTCTGATGTAATATTTTTTTTGCAAAAGTGTGTAATATGAAGTGAGCCAGCCAACATAAAACAGCTTGAGCGAATCAATGCATTGCCAATCCATATTTGCACGAATTTATATTTATTCTGTGATTGTGATTTGAGTAGGTATTTTAATTTAATTTAATAATACTGGATTGGGTTGTAATTGATTAGGTTGGATTGATTCTATTCTATCAGTCACTCTTTTGAGAGCGTTTATATGAAAATTGAAGGTTAACTTTTACGTTTTATCAAGTTTCTACGTTTCAGACTTGTTACTCGCTCCATTAGCTATACTCAAAGGTAATTTAAATGCGTTGTGAATTTATTGCAATTTGTGGTTTTAAAGGTGATGAATGAGGATGAGGATAATTGGAACGTATATTTGACGCTGCTGCTGTGTGCTGTGGGATATATGGGATTCTCGGAATTCTAATATGAGATGAAGATCAAAGCTTAATCTTCTCTGATATGAATGCATGCATCTCGTTTAAATTGCAATTTGCATCTCTAATTCCAAACTGTAAAATTGAGACTGTCTGGAAGGTACGTAGGTTTTTTATTTCGAGTAATTTAATGCAACTACTTCAACCGAGCCGAATAAATATCAATAAATTAATATTAATAGGGTAGAACAAACAAAAAGATGAAAGGATTTTGTCATGTGAAAAAAAAATATTTTTATGAATTAGACGAAAACCGATCGAAAGATATTAAATGTATAATTCTTAAGCATTTTTTTTAGATCATAAGATTTTTTAACAGCATAACAGATAGGTAAGTAAAATGATGTTGTAAACGTGTCAAAGTTTCAAAGACTTTGTTGAGAAACCAGACCAGGTTTTATTACTAGTTTAAAAGAGAGCAGACAGGGAGGTTAGAACCTTGAATCTTATTTATCGGGAAAAACCTTGAGAAAATATTTCAAACTTTTTAGTAGATAATGAGAATGACTAAAAACCCATATTATCATCTCATCATCATCATCAGTATCACTACTTCTGATGAAATATCATTGGGAAAGCTCAATGCTCCCTGCCACACCACCCTATTACCATTTACCTTGGAACTTGGTCTTTTTTTTGCTATATCATCAACATTATCAACAACAGCATCGACAACAAAGGCAAAAACGGCGTAAGCCCTGTGTGTCTGTCTGAAAGGAGATTGAGGAGCGAGAAGACATAGAGTATAGGATTGCTTCTGTTTGCGAATATCATTTGGATTGAAATGAATTGAAAATGTCTATTAAGAAGAACTTACGCAAAAGTGAGGTAGTACACTACACACGACGGCGTGTGTGCAAAATTACTCATGCTATGCATAAGTACTTATATATTTATAAACGTTCGCATATATATTTTTCGGGAAAACCTTGAAAATGGTTTTTCTATCGAGTTGAGCGAGGTTACTGCCGCGTTGTATCTCACATCATCACATATATTGTAATACATATCGCTCGCATGCCATTTATAAAAACAAATCAACAACATCAAATACAGCCACTTTCTTGCATTATGGATCTACACACAGACAGAGGTTTTTTGTGCTTACGTTTTAGTAACTAGATTATTATAATGATACAGGAAAGAAAACAACTAAAAATCCTTTTATACTATAATATGATATTCATTTACGAAATGTAACAAAACATAATCAAATTTATCACCGGCTTGTTTACCAAAGCATCACCAGCTCATTTTAATAACATTTTCTGCTGATTTATCCCTAAAACATTTTTAGCAAGAGAAGAAGGAAGCAGCTAGAAGTTTTGCTTGAGTAGGTACATACCTTACTTAACCAAACCATCATTAATATTAAAGTAAATTAAAAAACTATTATTTTCCTCGCACAACACATATCTAGTCTTGCTTAAATTGGTAAGCAGCAAATTGAGCAAAAATCTAATGAAATAATTTACCCAGTTTTTATGTAAATTTTCCACATAATATCCTATTCCTATATATTCCATTATAGGAAAATAATTCATCAATTTCAAGAAAAGATCAATATCGGCTGCTCTCTAAAAGCTGTTAGCAGCTCTTATAACACGCATTGTTTAATTTATAGTATTTGTAATAATACAAAAAAACTTGTGAGAGATTGATACGTAACTTTATTACAATTTTTGTCTGGTCTGGTCTGGTTTTGTGTGATTTTATGATGAAGTTGTTTCATTATTCGCACACACTTGTGCATCATATTAATTCCTCACTCACTCATTCCGCACTGATATTTAAACAAAGTTTTAGTAGTTTGTAGGTAATCTTTTCTGGTACAACTTTGTTTGTATCGTGTGCTATTTTAAAGTGGGAATGACCCTGACCTTGATCAAATCATCGTCATCATCGTTACTACTACCGCCATCACCATCATCATCATCATCACGTCACGTCGCACACACAACAGCAGCAGCAACGATCTAAAATGATAATGTGCTGCTGCTGTTGCTGCAGTTGATGCTTAAATTCAAACAAACCATGTAATATTGCTTTTATGCTGCTTTGGAACATTTTCTGGCATATTTCAGTGTTTTGTTATAGGAGATTAAGATTAAATCAGAGATGCTTAATTTCAAATTTGCATGTGTCAAATTCTGTCTGGTCTTAAATCAATAACATAAAAAGACATGATTATGACAAATAATGACAAATATTTATATAAATTTGATACGTACAACTTTTGTGTGATTTTTTCTGTAATAAATACGCAGATTAAGAGGAAATGCGACATTTTTGACGAGGTGAAGATAAAAATGATATCTTTGTTGTTCGATTTGTCTGCTGCATAGTAAACTGATATGACTTTTTGCGTTCAATTCAACAACAACACAACGCCAACACCACCACACCTACAGCAGCGTAGTAGCACAGCTAGTACTTGGTGGCATTTATAGTTTAGTTAAATCGTCATCAATCCATCAGTCTTGGTAGTAAAATAGCAGCGTACGTAATAGGAACGCTGTTGGTCTATCCATCCAATTTCCACTGCCACGCTGCTGCTGCTGCCGCCGCTGCTGCGCCGTTTTTGTTCCTGCTGCGTCTCTGATGCAAGCAAAAGCAATAATAATCAGTAATAGCAGCAACAATGTAGCAAAATATGTTATTTTTTCTGTATAGAGTTGAGTAGTGTGCTAGTAATAAGACAATAATGGCTCGAGTGGCATTGAAAAAGTGGCAAGGGCAAGG
The DNA here is from genome assembly GCA_027744475.1 of Lepidocyrtus cf. sotoi NNG-2020. Lineage (NCBI taxonomy): Eukaryota > Metazoa > Arthropoda > Collembola > Entomobryomorpha > Entomobryidae > Lepidocyrtus > Lepidocyrtus cf. sotoi NNG-2020. The sequence continues at coordinate 2,731 of JAHZNJ010001651.1, read as the reverse complement.
TGAGCGCGAGTAAACATTGGCTGTGTGCTGCTATAATAATAATAAATAAATAAATTTTTCTTCTACTACTCACTCACTCACAACTGTACAGCTCGTAGCAGTAGTAAGAGTAAGCTCAAGCTCTAGTAATAAATACTGTAACATTATCTACCTAAATTATATATATTTTTCGTTAATGTATTATTACGATATGACTATTACATGGACATAGAACATTTTATTAGTATTTACCTCTCTTTTATTATTGCCTACACAAAATATAGTAAAAAAAGTAACTACAAAAACGCACAAATTAGATTCGGTTAGGAAGAGAAGGAGAGAGAGAGAGAAGTGAAGAGGAAGAAGTCTAGGTTAAGGCTATGCATATTTTTGCAAGGTGAAACGAATTAAACTGTTATAGCGGAATACGGATATGATTTTGTAGGAAAAATTAGTTCATGATAGTAAACATAGTATTATTGGAAAGGTTTTTGGAGGATAGAGAGATGGTTGAGTGACAAGTCGACCAGAGAGTGAGTATGAAGAAAAAGATTAATATTGGCATGTTATTGCGGTTGTTATTTCTGCTGTTGAGCTGATGAATGTCTTCTTTTCTAACCGTGCTTAATGCATTTGGTATTTATCTACTAGGATGTTGTTCCTCTATGATGAAATGAAATGATGAGGATAATGATGATGGGATGAATGGATATTGGAAATGGTTTAACTTATAGCTAGCTAACTAAACAGCAGCAAATAGCTATATTAATCGCTTCTTGTCGACTGTTTTTTTCTTCTGTTGTTTGTGTGCGGCTTGGTGGTGTGGCTTGGCTTTTATGAATTGGTGTGGGTAAGGTTCTGCTCGGCTCGTTTACTATTTCATTCGTCGAAGAATGAAGGTTTTCTCTTCACCTTGACTTTTTTTGGGACTTCTTGTCTCTTCTTCCCGTTTACTATCATCATCATCATCATATCACGTCAGTTTCTAATAAAATAAAAGTCAGCTGAGTTACTGAAGCTTTTATATTAAGTAGGAACTATACTGATTGATGAGGAATAATGCCATGAGCCATATGCCATGCCACGCTTTGCATAATATTGTCCCGCGTAGTGGTATGCTTGTTCGTAGTAACTGTAAAAATGGATTAGCCAAGGTCATACAAAAAAGCTTTCTCTTCTCTCACTCTCTCGTGCTCTATATATTTCTCCGTCTTCTTTTTGATAAGGACAAGACTATCATAGGTGATAGTGAAGGAAGAAGTGACAGCGCGCAGCGCCGCAGCGTAGCGATAGCGATGCGATGTACATCGAAATAATGAACAAATAAGAAAAAGACGAAGGTTGATCGTGTCGTGGTGATGGTGGAGAGAGGAGGATGATCAAGATGACTGGTGGGGATTTTAATCATTCGAGGAAACATTATTATGACATGACATGAATGACTCAAAACACTCTTTACTTTAACTAATGTGTTATACATATTTGAAATTGTGTCATCTCATAATGTTTGCTCTGTTCTGTCTACTTTCCATCATCAAATCGTCATGTTACAAAAAAGATCAACCTAGGTACACACATAATTATAAGCTCTTTATTATCAACATCCTCATTGGATTGGAATAAATATCAATATCGTCAAATAATTCAAGGTATTTATGTAATTTAACGGCAGCTGCTTGTTAACTTTATACGATACTGTTGCAGGTTTTCCCGATAAAAAGTAGTGTTTCCCGAAATAAATGTTTAGACAGAAGTATGTCTGGATGAAGTGGATTTTAGGCTACGATGTAGGTGGTGGGGTGAAGGTGACATACACTTACAAAACATGACGAATATATTTAGGTACTTGTTCATCCACGTGTGACCTTAGAAGAATTTACGTATTGAGAAAATGTAGCGGACGATTAGCGGGTATTTCTCACACAATGTTGAATTAAAGCTGAGCATGTGCTAATATTTATGTATAATAGGTATAAATAAGGTATCATAATAATATCATAGTGTAACTAATCAGCAGTCATCTCATTTCATCTCCCTCTCTCTCATCACTCATCATCATGTATATCAATCAAACTAAAAGTGGGTAACATAATACCTTGGTATACCGGTTCTCCGTTTTATTTAACTTTTTTAACACAATTAAAGCTACAAACTACAAAGTTTTGCGTCATCTTCTCATCTCTGCCCCAACTTTTTAAAGAGAGAGAGAGAGAGCGTGAATGAATGAAATATCTTTTTTGCATATTTTTTTGCAAAGTAGATAAGCCTGTCTCTTGCCAAATTGCATTTCAACCTTGTTTCGCTCACTCCCTTTCTCCAAAATTTGCTTTTAAATGATATGTCACATGTAACGGGAAAGAGCAAGAGAGAGGCACATGTGTTCGCTGTGCACCCAAAAACCTTTAAATTGCGAAATTTGCCCTTCCGAAATCTCTCTAGACTAGACACAGACACTCACGACGGCACGACAGAAAGTTTAAAGAGAGGAGAGGAGGAGATGGAAAATGGAATGAAAGACCTTGGGAATATTTATGCAGTAGTAGTTGAGGGAGCGAGAGAGGCGCGTGTGTGCGAATAACAAAATTTCTCTGTGTAATGGGATGTTATTTTGTTTGTTCTGTACACATAAATTTTCTGCGACTAACTAATAAAAACTTACTAAATAAAGACTCTTTAAGTCTACTGCTGCTGGATCTGCGGTGTTACGTTGTTGTTGTGGTGGTAGTGGCCAAGGTTAAGGTAAGAAACCATC
>JAHZNJ010001650.1:0-13234 GCA_027744475.1 Lepidocyrtus cf. sotoi NNG-2020 | reverse complement strand
AGGCAGACTTGCATCACATTATACTAGCTCCACGTGTTATAAATGAAATCTTGGGAATAAGGATAAAAATTGAAGCAAACTAACTAAGAAGAATAAAAAAAGATAAAAGATGATAATAATGATAGTGATATGGTGAAGGTTACATTACATTTTAAAGGGGGAAGAGGAGGGGGAAAGCGTTTCGTTTCCTTTTTTGCTCTTGCTCATGATAATGTCGTTATTTTCTCTCTGCTGCGCTGTTACTTTAATAAAAAAAAAGTTTAGAACATGTTGAAGACTGGAACAAAAAAAGACAGGAAGGAAAAGGAAAAAAGTAAAACTTTGTTAGAGGAATGGAAAAAGAAAGGAAAGTGGCTCCAATTCCAATTGTTGGCCTTTCCCCAGCACCAGCAGCAACATAACCTTCCCATCCTCGTCATCATCTCAAAACAGAAAAAATACTGCAGTGAGGCTTAGGCAGTGGTTGTAGTTGGTATGAAAGGAATAGAGGACTTTTTATGGTAGTACTAATATTTGCAATGGAATAGAGAAAGCTCATCCGACTTTCCATCTTATGTCTTATTGCTGTTGCTGCTGCAGAAGCAGCAGCCTTTAGAATAATAGTTGTAGTTTATGTATCTGAGTACCAAGTACCATCATCGTGAATTCCTGAGTTCTGCTGAAAATCCTGAGTTAAGTTGAAGAAGGAAGTCACCATCACGTTTTTTGAAAGAAAAGAATTTTAGTTAGGCATATGCATATGTTTGTAGATTCGCATTCGCCGTGATATTTAACTCTTAAAAGGCTAAAGTCAGTCAGTCAGTAAGACTAAATGGTGGTGTGTGGTGGTGGGTATGAAAGAGGAAGGTTGAAGCAAGGACGAATGGTAAGAACTAACAATAAGAACAAGAAGCAATATTTACACAAAAGCTATGCAGGAAAAGCTTTACTGGAAGAACAAAGGTGGTAGTTTCAGTTTCAGTTTTCAGTAAGCTTTGGTTGCATGTTGGAATAAATTTCTACAATCGTAAATGCTAAATGGTTTTATACAGAACGATAACGATAGGCATTTCCATTGACTTTTACTAACCATGCAATTAACGCCTGTGATTTTATAGTAGCGCGGAGAAAGCATGCAAATTTTATTTTTATATGTACGTGTGTACTCAAATGAATAAATACTTGTTTTGTGGTCGGAGCTGAAGACCTTGATATTATGTAATTTGATAACTTAATGACCGCTAGAAGCCAGTAGACAAATGTAAGATGTTATGCAAACACACGAACATTAAAAATGACTCAGTTTTCATCTATAGGCAAAGTCTCGCAGCAATAATGATGCTTCTGACAACCAACAGAAGAGGTTACCCGAAAAATTTCCAAAGAACCTTTGAAATGCCCTCACGGCTGTCAGTCAAAAGAAGCCCTCTTCTATCATGTCATGAGTAGATGATGAATTTTTTGTTGTAAAGGCTGTGAAAAGATCTTATAAATTATTTAGCTATGACTATGAATGAAGAATGAGAGTAGGTATTTCCATTATTCTTTGAAAAAACGTAGGAAACCAGAAGAGGGAAAGAAAGTCAAGTCAAGAGTCTTAAAACTTGAAATGTAGTACATATCGTATAATATATTATGCGTTTATGCATGAAAAGAGTGGAATTACATTCTTCTCATTTTAAATTGGAAGTTTTGGAAACTCCTGTAAACGGAACTTCCGTCTGGTTTCACACAATGTTGGTCTCCCTGCTTTCACCAACAAAGCCTGCCTGTTGTGGTAGACTTTGTAATAAACACTTTCCTTCCCACACAAGACATACCTAATAACATTTATACAGTTGTAGTCGAACCAAACAAAACTATTCTAAAGTCTAAATTCATTTAAGTAGAGCTCGTTTCCTACATTATGCAACCACAAATGAGCTATGCATTTATATTTCTTTTCTTGAAAAACAACGTTTCTCGTTTTTGTTTCTTCTCTTGTAGAAAATAAGCGTGTTTAAATTTTCTAGTGGAGTTTCAAGATTCCTTTTTTGAAGATAGTTCAACCGAAATGACAAAATCATACTTTAGGAGAGGATGAAAGTATCTCTTGTGAATGACCATAAAAGTAAAAGTGTTTTTAGAGCGGCAGCAGTCAGCATAGTATACGACCACTGCAAAAAACAATCTCAAAAGTCGTAAATAAAAACAGAATGAAAGCGACAGAATAGGAAATGCGGTTTCTTTTGCTTTCCCTATTCACTCGTATCACATCAGATTTACTCTGTATCTGCTTAACTACCGAAGTGAAAGAAGACCATGTAATATGACATTATGGCACGCACCATTGAGATTGAAACCCATAAACCCGATGCTTGTTGTCGTTCAGTCTAATGTAGTAATAATATTACATAATGAATGACAAAAAGCAATACAATCGCTACATTAATTTGATGCAGCTAGAGAAAAGCCTTTCAGTTCTACGTATATTGCTTTGTGCTCTTTTGCTGTCTTTTGGAATGCACATATAATGAAATGAAATGATAAAATGAAACTATTTTATGCTTTCCTTTGTTTCTCTTCGAATAAAATGAAAGCTTAATAATGCTGAAGATGCTCAAAAAAACATTAATGAAAAAAAATTTGCTTCCCCTTGTATTTACTTCCTGTTCTGAGAAAATAAAAAGAATGAAAATACTTTGACTAGACTGCTACTATACTATACGGATTCTGGCTGCAGAAAGTACAAAATATTTAACTTGCATTTTGGAGTATGGTGAAAGCAAATAAGTACGCGAAGTACTCCCACTTTGATAAATAACCAAATATTGCTTCTCCTTATACACCCTTTTAGTGCATAATGTATGAAATTATCTATTTACATAAGCGGGGAGGAATATATGTTGATAAAACAAAGTTGCTTATTATGACGATGCGATGATAGTAGAAACCCTTTACTGAAGAATTTCTTTTTTTCTTTCTTGCCTCCTCCCTCCCTTCAAATACCTCAAAATTTCTATTTATTATCACCAAATCCTTAGAACAAAGTAATAACTCTGCGGAACTGATGCCAAGAAAAATCTACGTCAGAGAAGTTTCCCGGTACTACTACTACTAGAAATATATCAAAGAGAAAGAGAAATAAAAGCAAAGAACGAAAGAGAGGAGTGATGTTTGAAACGTGCCTTCTTGCTTTCTCTTTTCTCTCACACAATCTCTACTATAAATAATTTCCACATTTTTCTCCTCAGTGCCAATTTTTTCTATTTTGTTTTAGTCTTTTACATTTATTTACGGAATTGTATTATTATTCAAAGAAAAATCTGCGAAAAATGGCGAAAGTTGAAGGAGAAAGTCTGCAGTAATCATTAAATTATCATTTTTTTTCTTTTACTGGCTCCAAAGCTTTTTGATATTGCATTGCATTGCTGCTATTTGCTATATAATGAATGAAAGCTAAACTGACATCGAAGCCCCTGCTTACTAGCAAACCAGTCACCCAGCATGGTATCAGCCAGACACCCAACCAGTGAATGAATTTGTATCAAATGGAAAGAATTCTGACAAAAAATGCATTACGGAGAAAGGTTTTTTCCTAAACTAAACAAAGCAAACCAATGTAAATATTACAATCTGAAAACTACTCTGACAATGAAATAAAGTAAAAGCTAAAGAGGTGGAACAACACGGAGGCGGTGGTGACTTTTACTTTGTTCTTTCCATGCCCAGCAGCAGCAGCGCTCGGATTACACGGTCAATGCTGTAAGAATGCAAGTTTTGTTTTGCATGCAGCACATGGACAGCTTACCTCCCAACATGTGAGCTTAAGCTTTGAGCTTGACTTTGTATCTATTTCCTCTTTTTTCCTTTTTAATAATAATTCCCATTCATGCATTCATAGTCAGTTTAATCGGATTCCGGTAAAAATAGCCGTTTGAGCTTTGACTCGACTCTGCTGATGTGATGTGAGGAGCTCACTCGCATTATTGACGTGATCATCATGATAAATTTATTCATTCATAGTCAGTTTAATCGGATTCCGGTAAAAATAGCCGTTTGAGCTTTGACTCGACTCTGCTGATGTGATGTGAGGAGCTCACTCGCATTATTGACGTGATCATCATGATAAATTGAACAACTACATTCTTTTTTCTTGTGATATGCATGGCAGCAAGGGCAAATGGCCATATTGGCGACATTGACGATGACGATCATGGGGAAGATAATAGAATTGGTTGTAATGAAGAAGCAAGTTATGGAGCAGCAAGCTATCCATCAAAGTTTTTTCTTTTGTTTGTTTGATAAGTGTGCATTTCGTTCGTGCAGACAGAAAGGTTAATGAAAATGTATGGCGAAGAAGAAATTGAGAAAGCAACAATGAGATAAAGCCATTTCATTTCCCACCAACGGCTCTGCCGTTTCATAATTTATTTTGAATGTATTATCATCGGTCGTGGTTAGAAAGTATGTACGATGATGATAATGCTAATGCATGTCATGTAGTTGATGAGATATGATTAACTGACATTTAACGGTAGATAGGAAAACCAAAGTCAACCAAATTATGTTACTGCCACGGCCACAAAAACGAATGTGCTCTTCTGCTTTCTGGAGTGTAAAATATAGGTTAAACCGTAGTTTCCGCCTGTGTGAATAGGGATAAAGGATTAAAGAAAAAATTTAATGAAATCGTATCGGTAGGTATGTTTCTTTGTTCCTTCCTTTCTAATCCATTTTTTATATTTTTTATACCTTTGCAAAGTTCATGTTATTACTTTTTTTCTTATTAAGTTCCGAAATAGGAAAGGTGACGACTGTATGTGTATATTCACTTGTGCGATGCAAGTAAAGAGAGAAAAAAAGATATGTTTTATTATGAATGCATGAGCTTTTTGATATTAACTAGATTTAAGCTGGAAGCTATGCCAAGCACGATTGGTGAAAGGAGGGTGGAAAAGAAAAGTGGAATATTTTTTCGGCTTCTGCTGCTGCTACTCCTGTCGTACTCCAATCATCACATCGACATCACCTTTCGTTTCCGTTCCATACTGCAAAGAAATCTTGTATGAATGGTGTAAAATAAAATAATTTTGCAATTCAAGTCACAAAATCACTCAAAGTTGCAAAATTCCATATGGCTAGAATCGAACAAAACAAAAGGAGTGAAACTCAAGGAAGAAGGAAGAAGAAGACTTATTTTTCTTCCTACATTTTCATTTAGTATGTATTCAACAACTTCGGCTAATAAAGATGGAAAGGTTTGAACAAAGTAGTACCTATACAGAAAAGAACTACGACGGATATATTGAGATAGGGAATCAGAATGCAATTTTCATGGAAGATTAGCCAGGCAATGTTAGAATGAATACCTACTTATAACTTATTACTATGTACATAAACATATTATATACTAATACTCCTCTCTATCCCAGAACTCGCAATATTGACCTATATCGCGTTGTTTATTCATTATTTGAGTTTCTTTCCTACGTAGCTACAGGATGATTATATTGTACTTTGTGCTGGCTCCTTCCTTTCCACTTTCTCCGCTTAGTAATAGTAGTAGAAAGCTGGAGCGGAAGGTATTGCCTAGCTTCCCCTCTCGCTTTACGGTACCATTCCATTTCCGAAAGTCGTCATCAAGATTGTGTTTCCCAATGCGGCATTTTCCTCTCTGTCTTTATTGAGTGTAATAATGACTATTAAAGTAGTGTGGAGGCGGAAAAAAAGCGGGGATCGGATGGTTGTGTACCGTGGACGAAAACTTTTGGAGATCTGCTGCTGCAAGAAAAGAGGAACGTTTACCACAAAGTTTAAGTTAATAAAATATAAAGAGGTGTTTCCCGTTTTTCTGAAGAAAATCGTTCTAAACTACAAAAGTAAGTAAGTAAACGTAAGAGAAAGAGCTGCCACTGAGCCAGAGGGATGACTCAAAGGGGTATTCAGTCTTACGTATTAACAGGTACAAGGCTAAACTCAAGCATCGCCTTCCTCCTTCTCTTCCCTCTCCGTTTATGCTCCGAGCGAGCTGAAGCTGAGTGAGAATTTCAGAACCTTTTTCCTCTCGTAAAACGTTGATTTGCATGCATGCGCTCAAGCATAAATGTGTAAATACATTACATTACATTACAACTACAAACGTGTATGTAAATATTATATGGACTATAATGAGCTAGCTACATAATTACGTTAAGCTTCCATGCTACAATCAGGAAAGCGCCTATGGTTCTCTATATGTAATAATACAAAAGCTTATCATCAGAGATTATAACATAACCCTATCCTTTTGCCAAAAGGTTTGAACTTGTCCCGCATTTCTTGAAAGCCGCGTTGTTAGTCATGTCGTCGTTTCGTTCCTCTAAGCACTATACTGCCTGTTCTCAATTTCTTTCCGCTTATTCTTCGTCTTATTCTTCTTCTTTGAAATCCCATTTTATTTGTCATGAACTGAAAGAAAGCTTTTCTCTTCATTTTACTGCAAAGTACAAACGAAATACGATTGCCTTCTTCCCATTTCCCGTTTCGTTTCCAAATCTCAGCACAAGCATCTCACCTCTCGGCGAATGCCACCTCCATCATCATCACAATCAAGAGCAGAGCTACCACCTCTTATGCAAATGAAACTGCATGAATTAACTACAAAGTAATATCTAGGTCGGCCTATTCCGGTACTACTATTACATTATGAGCCTCCACAAATAGTAGCAGAAGCTTTATTTTCCTTACCTTCTTCCTTCGTTCGTTTTCAAACTTTTTATACCACACACATAAGTCTTTACGCTAATGTTTAGGCAATAACCGCATTAAAATTCTAAATTCTCCTCTGACGTTAGTAATCACATCTCACCCTCACCTTCCTCTCTAAAGCTCTTTCCTCCCAAGATAAAAATGGTAGACAACAGCTTAGACTTTAACTTTATAAATTGCTTTGTCATGATTATATATGTGCGAAATTTCCGTGTGCAATTTACAAACTGCTAAATGTTCTGCTCCTTCTCTCGTAAGTATGTTCCCCACTTCATCAAAACAAATTTTTCAAAGACTATTACATCTTATGCATATTTTATGAATCATACATTTTAGGTAAGTGCTCTTGTTGGTGAGGTAGTGTGGTATGGTGTGGGCTGCTGGTTGGAGTTTGGAACCAAATAAAAAAGGGTTTTAGCTCATTTAGTATGGAAAACTGAAAACACTTCATTTCACAAGTTTTTATTCTATCGTGGCGTGGCTCGTGGCTCCGGCCGATCCGATGTTTTTCCTCCGACGTAGTCAAATATTCTTATTTCACCGTTCCTCTTTTTCTTCATCGCATCGTTCAGCTCATTTAACACAACCACACAGCAGAACCACGCGTATGCTAGCTCATATGCATAAATACATTTTGAAAAAAAATCACTTAAGCTTTTTTACACGACTCATTATGATCGGTATTTATTGCAACATGCTGTGGAGTAGTGACTGAATGAGTTGAGAGAGAGAGAGAATTGGGAATTGGGATTGGGAGATGCTCGTGGCTCGTAAACACGTACAAAATAATATTATGCATCGTATAAAATATTTTACCGATTTTATATTGCAAACATCAGCAGCAATTTAGTATTCCCCCGACCAACCGCGTAGGTTAGTTAGTTTTTTTGTCTGTATTCTGTATTATTATGATGAGACCAGAGAGAATGATCGCGTAATGATTGTTATAACAGGTACATGTAATTTCGGCATATGACTTGACGTGACGCTGACTAAAAAACTGTGACGAACAATGATTGATAGAATGATGATGATGATGACGATGCATATAGCATGACTATGACTGTATTCGCTTATATACTTATACATATAAATAAATAATATAACCCTTTTCATGCTTTTCCTTCGTTTTTTTTATACATGAAAAAATAAAATAAGTTTTGTTGTACTGAAGCAGCAGTAGCAGGAGTAGTAGTAATCATAGAATAGAATAATAATGATAATGGTACAGTATGAAATTTTACCTATTGTGCTTTCTGCTTAATACCTAGAGCTTTACGTTTTTGTGTGTGAGTCAATGTCTACTGCCATGATGCATAATACTTTTTAGCATTTACTTAGACAGATGTATGCCCTAATGTATGTATAATATGTACAGTGTAGTAGTTCAGTTTTTTCTATTTCTTCTAATCATAGAATAGAATAATAATGATAATGGTACAGTATGAAATTTTACCTATTGTGCTTTCTGCTTAATACCTAGAGCTTAACTCTTTACGTTTTTGTGTGTGAGTCAATGTCTACTGCCATGATGCATAATACTTTTTAGCATTTACTTAGACAGATGTATGTCCTAATGTATGTATAATATGTACAGTGTAGTAGTTCAGTTTTTTTCTATTTCTTCTTCTTACTTCTTCTAAACCTGCTCAAAAAGTGTTTTGAGTCAAGTTAGTTTCGTAATGTGGAGCATTGCGAATAATAATATTACACAAAACTCTGCTGCTGTTGCTGGTGCTAGCAGCTTGCTGTTATAACAAACAAACAGCGTTCCATGAAAAGGAATGAATCTGAAAGGGAAAGGGAGAATGGAATATGCAATATGAAAAGAAACGACACCCCTTTTTCCTATTTATAAAAAAAACTAGTAGAGAATCAAGCAATAATGTATCAGATCAGCAGCAGACTATCAGACTTTACATTATAAAGACCTTTCATTCAACTTGGAGCCTGAACCGAGAAGAGGAGAGAAGTTGAATTTGAGTTGGGTTGAAGGAAAAAAAGAAGAGAAGAGTGCAGTGCAGTGCAGAAATGTATAATTTTATATGAGGAGGAAAAAATTTTTTTTACTTGTCTTTCTCTCTACGTCTACATAGCTATAGCAGTAGTAGTTAGTGTGTCGAATAATGGGAAAGAGGCAAGGGACCTTTTATTATTATTATAGCTCCCCTTGTGCTTCTACTGCTGCTCATACTGCACTGGAACGGCTGGAAAAATAGGAGTAAGCTGCTGTATTTGGCCTTCTTCTACCACTACTGCTGCTGGAACTGGAGAGAAAAGTAGGAGGAGGAGAACTTTTCCCGTAATAAGTAGTTGGTGAATAATAGTGGTAAATTGGTGGTGGTGAGTGAAGCTGAAGCTCTAGCTTTTTAAGTGAATGAGAAAAGAGTTCCAGAAAGAAAGAGGAGGAAATCTAGTGAGTGAGAAGAGAAGAGAGATGCAATACAAAATGATCACAAATATAATATGAAATAGCATGAGGTGGAAAAAGAGTATCCCAAAAAGGAAAGGAAAAAGGGCTGCTGTTGAGAAGTGAAGGTAGTTGAATTTTGTTCTGGAGAAGGACTCTCACTCATCGAGTCGTAGTCGACCCATCTCTAGATCCAACAGAGAAAGAGTTACAGAATATCATAAAAGTCATAGCAAGGCAGCAGTTTCCTTTTTAAAAAAAACTCTTTTGTGTAAGTAGTACTGTACGGGACACTGCACTGTACCAACCGAAACCGAAGAACTATTGTGATTGTGATGTTGTTGGAGGAGTTGGTGGTGGTAATAAAAACCATACTGGGAAAGATGCAAAAGGACTTTCAGTAAATTAGATTATGCTTTTGCTTATATAACGTTGGAATAAAACGGTACAGTGAAAGGAACCTCTTCTACTCTACTAGTGGAGGAGGAGGAGTAGGGAAAGTGTATATATCCTTCAAAAAAGTCATCACAAGGTCCTTTTATTCACTTCTCTTCGACTTAGTCGAACTGAACTGAACTTATACCGTTTTTTGACTATTCCCCTCTCACAAACACTAAAAAACTAAACTTTCAGTAAAAAAGGAAACGAACAGTAAATGATAATATTATAAAAATTCAAGATCAGCTTTTATATTATTCCCAATTCGTTCGACACCTCTCTTCTTTTTCCTTTTCTCGTTATATTATTCCATCACATTATTTCTCCTCCTGGAAAGATAAGTTGTAAAAAGTTGTTTTAACAAGGAAAAAACTTTAGACATCACATCAGCATCAACATCAGATCAGAATCACATTTGTGGGCCAATTTTTGGAGTGAGTGAAGTGTGAACAAATATTTAATCTTTGGTGGTAAAATAAAATAGTTTTTGTTTCCCGAGGAAAAAATCGGATATCCAGCCAACCATTATTTATTATATCGTGATAGTCATTATCCCTAGTGCATTATTATGTTTTAAGGAAAAAAGGTTCCTAAAATTAACTGACGACTCTACTATTTAATTACAACTTTGGAGGGGAGTGGAATAATAATATTACTGCATCTTCTTTATTAAGTATTTATAATATTTATTTATGTACATTGAAGGCCAACTGCCAAGTTTATCTGCTTATAGTAGAATTTAGTGAATTATAAATGTGTGCAGTGTGAGGAAACTATTTATTTAGTGCTCCAATGTTCCATCGCAAGATTTTATTGCAAAATATAAATCTGCTTGGTTTTGTGAAACGTGAACGCAACGTGAGCTGAATCCTTCTCTGCTAAACGATTTTAATTTTTAATTGTCGAACATTGGAACTAAGTAACTGGCATAAAGTGATTCATTACGCGCGTTTAACAAACTTCATCATTTTTATAAACTCATTGCCATCATTTTTATATTCCTTCTGCGATTTCGGACTTTAATCTGTTGGACGATCATCATAAATAATTCGTCATTTGGAACTTGCAAATTGGTAAGTTTAAGTTCTGTTGGTCTTCAATTCAGACATCATGACATGTCCGTTTTTTGTATGAAGAATAGCGTGTAAATGGACTGGAGTAAAATACTTAGGGATACAAGACAATAGCGAATTTGAGATTGATCAGAAGCCATTAAAACACGTTACACTATAATATTCTACATTATTATTAAATATGCATTTGCAATTTTGCAAACCATTAGCATATAATAGAAATTTGTCATCCGTCATCATAAACGACATTTGAATTAGGAATCTGTTTCTGTTTTAAAAATTAACCTTACTTTATTACATATTTGCCAACCGTGAACAAGTGAGCTAACAAAATTTGCAAACATTTGCGTGAATTGCGAATCGTATACCATTAACTACGGTTCAGCAATAAAATGACAGTACGAAAAGGAAAGTCAAGGATAAATGTGAAACGCTTTAAGCGTAAATTTTGGAGGCAAGCACAAGCAGACATAAATCGAACGCTTATTTAAAACCCATCATCACATTTACATGAGATCCTTTTTTATGATTAACCTTTGCATTCATTCAATCCAATAGCTTACTTACCTCGACCAATAACCATAAGTTCTCGCTGTTATTACATATATTTGTTCCGAGAATATTTAATTGACTTATGTTATGTAAATGTAATCGTAGTAAATATAGCTTATTAATACCCATCCACAATGTTATTTTTTCCATTTTGGTACTGAGCGGAGAGCATATTTTTATTCATCAGCCACCACTACCACCACCAGCAAATTTACTTATATCTAATCATTCTCGATATTATTTGATTTTGTTATCATTACATATGAGTCAGTATTTACCGTCACCGCTGTTACATCCTGTAAATCGCGAATGAAATGGTTAAACGATTGATTAAAACGATGATTCATCTTCACCACTTTGTAGTTCTTATCTTGAGGACGAGATTTTAATGGATTTTGTCTGCTCTTGTCGCAACCAAGAAGGGTGTTCCCTTTTAAAGTGTTATCCACTACATCTTTCTTGTATTATTTTATTATACGATTATCATTTACGTTTAGGATAGGATAATAATGTCAAAAATCATACTAGTCATACTCTCTTACCGTATCAAGAAGGCTTCAAGTGCAGGTGCAAAAAAGGCTGAAGAAGTTTGGTCAAGATTCGGTGCGTACGACAAGCTAAATTACATTTCAATTCTTACGTGTTAGTATGAGGCGACAAATGTATTTGTTCGAGTTAACTTTGGATCAGTTAACCCAAACAGCATTTTACTCTTGACTTTTATACTTATTATGGAGATGAGATGTAATGAATGAATCTTGTTAATTTCCTATCCGCTAAAATCAACAAACAGTAAACAAGCGTAAAATTATTTAAATAGCAATTAGCAAGCTGTCGACTGTCGATGTCAGAAAGGGCACAGAATCTATTTTGTGTACTATTAAAAATATCATTTTTATAAAATCGGAAGCATAAGTATTAATCAACCTTCTTTTGAACATCACATAAAACTGTTTTTAAGGTTCTTATCTTCAAGAATTCCAAAAAATCACATTCGCGCTAGCTGGCGTCATAAAATATTCTCTTTCTACTTAATAAGATTCAATTATGCTATGCTGCGGCTGTTGCGGCCCACAAGTCCACAACAACCACAATTTAATTTTGCAGTAAATACATCAACATCATCGTCGCTATCACTAAAGCAGGCTTTTGGTTTGTTTTTCTACAGTTTTTGCAATATTTACTTTATGAAAGGAACCATTCAAAAATCATACGATGCGAATGAATGCGATGATGATAATGACTTTGCAACAGTTTATTATAAGAAATCGTTATTTGTATTTTTACGCTTGGTTTATGTCAGCACAGCAGCTTTGTGAAGTTGAAGTTTGAAGAAGGCCTCATTTACAGATAATGATGAAATGATCGTTATATTGAAATGGATACTTCTACTCTACAGAGGAAAATGGGCATGTGCTTCATTATGAGATGTGCCAAAAAAGAGTTTTTTTGCAAATCACAGCGATAGCGAAGGCAGTATACTTAATACATGCCTAAGCAAGCATTCCTTATGGTTATTTTGATATTTTAAGTTGTTTTAAATCTTTTTAAACATATTATTCTTGTACTAATTTTGTTGAAAGGAAAATGTATTCACGTGTGTATTCCTAAGTTCACTTATAATAAACAGAAAATATTTAAAGAGAAGTAAAAACAAAACCTCATCAGAATGAATATAATATAGGCAGAGGCAGACGAGTGCATTTATTACTATAACTAAGGAGCGACCTTGTCTCAATTGCATTGCTCCACTGTTTTAGTGATCTAAATAAGTTTTTATTACTGGCAGCGCCAGTCGAAAGATCTCTAACCGTAAATAGTGCAGTCACTTTGTGTATTTTTGTGTTTTATTCTCAATAAATGATGATAAAATGATAATGCCAAACTTATGTAGGAATCACCGTAGGAAAGGAAAAGGTTAACGTTATTTTTAAGCATGTGAAATGTGAATGGCGCAAGAAGCAAGTGGCATCATATCATCATCGGCATCATACTTTTTGTTTTGAAGTAGGTATCATCATACGTTCTGCGGCTGGCTAACCTGCTAATGTCT